>JAQFYR010000277.1:0-14055 GCA_034694985.1 Campodea silvestrii
ATAAAATTATATTGTACTTTACTTATTGCAAAGGCAGAGGCCTCAATAAAATATCTATCTATCTATCTATCTATCTACTGTTCTCCACAATAATATCCGACATCTAAAAACAGTGGAACCATGATACTCAATGAATAAATATGCTGTAATCGAGGACACAATATCAGAAGTTCAAGAAAAAATCAATAAACTGAAAATCAGTACCTGGATTTACACGCTATCCCTTTCAATCAGTCAATATCACAATATGTCAAAATCTACAACAAATATAGATGAATAAAATGTTATAATTGAATGAGACGGAAAAAGTAGAGCATGAGGCCACTTTCTTCGACTTCCAATTTTCAATTTTTTTTCGAAATTGTCGTGTCAAAAGGCACGTTTGGGTTAAAGAATGAAATAGATGAACATTTTAGTTTCTGTGGTATATCGCAAAACAATGATTTTTTTTCATGGCAATAACTAGGGTATGGGTAGTAGGGCATTTACCCTACCTGATGGTTTTTCCCCGAAACGGAAAAAAGAATAACTAAACGTGTCAGATTTCGAAATGTAACAGTAATAAACTATTAAACATAAGAATAAAATGTTTTAATTTCATGTCCAGTAACTTTCAATGAGAATCGTTTTTGAAACGGAATGTTATTCGAGAAAATAATGCATACAAGCGAATCAGTGTTACTTTACATCATATAATTAACATCTGTGAAAGTAAATAGCCACAAGGTTTGCTAATTTAAATTATATAAGCAATAGCTAAAATTAGATTTTCTTTTTTAATTTTGGCGAAATAATCAATTAAATTTTTACAACAGTACAGTAAATTATTATAATAAAAAAAGGAAATTTTGTTAAAACTGCTCATAATAGTATTATGAACGCAAGTTCACTTCAAACAGCTGATGTCATTAATATCGTTTTATTTGCAGAGCTTTCGTTCTTCAGGCTGTAATATTATGTATTGAGGATCTTGATAATTCAAATTCCTTTGTACATAATTTTTGAAAGTACATACTCTACTAGTTATTAACTCTTATTAGTCCAGGAGGAATTGTTCAAAAAAGTATGTTTCGCTCGAATTTAATGCAAATTTTAATCTGTTTGCGGGAAGTTGTTAAGCATGATAAGAAGTACAAAATTCAGCTTGTTGCCATTTTTTACACGCCTATTGCGGCCGCCATCGTGGATAAATGGCGGCCAATAACGGTTTTTGCCGTTGGTTCCTAGGATCGTTTTGTCATAAAATGAATTCCGTAATGAACTTAGGTACTAACTCAGCGTGTGGTTGAAAATTTAATTATGAATTTCATTCAGTAATATTTCGAGAACTGCCAATTTACGATCGGATTTTACTTTAATAACATTTGTGAGATTTAATGACGCAGGTTTAAAATGGAACGGTTTTAACGAATCTATTGAAATTGCGTATACTTTAAGGAGTATAACTGTACACTGATTAGAGATGTAGAAGCTCTTTTGCGGAAGGAAGATATTCAAAATTCAGTAAACAAACGAAGAAAATATAGAATGAAACATAATAGGACTGAGCTTTACTCTTTGTCTCTTAAACCACAAAAACAATTAGAAATATTAATAAGGTAGCAGTGAAAAGGAAATTTGAGAGTACTAAATCCTCTTATAACAGTATGTTAAATTAAATTTTATGACATAATTACCATCATCTTTCATAAATATGACTCTGTAATATGTTGTCTAACATGGTTAATTATATCTTCACTGTGTAAGAAATTAAATAATAATAATGGTGTCTAATTTTGCAAATTAATACACTATATTTTTTTCAAGTACTCTTGTCGAATAATTACTTGATTTTTATCAGCCGTAACACTCGTAACTAGTAGTAACAGAGTAAAGTAACCAATCAAATCGTTCATCGTATAATATACAGACAAAATTTAAAGGGAAGTAGTTTCAAATTGATATTATTAAAAGCTTTTTTAGCAACGAAATGCAGTAAATATATTTTTTTTTTCATACTAAAGTAAACGTTTGTGGACATTGTGGGTGAAAGTAGAATATACTGTGTGAAATATTCATATTTGATCTCCGTGCTTTCAACAATCACAAACTGTTCCACGAATAGTTTAATTATGATTTGCAATTTATTTCTAAAGTCATATTTTCAATAAGATACCTATATTCGTATTTAATACTCTTCCACAGTATGTATATCCTGTCGAAAAGGCAACATAATCTTCTTTTCTTTTTTAAAAGAAGAGGAATTTGAAAATGAAAATTTCACTTCTAATATACTTCCGTTATTTTTTAATATTAATAAAATAATTAATTTTCCACCACATGCTTCAGAATTTGAATACGACTTGCATGTAAGATCCCAGTTTTTAAAATCGCGTAGTACTAAAATCCTGAAGCCTATGGTGGGAAATTAATTATTTTATTAATATTAAAAAATGAAGGATGTATATTATTAGAACTCGTGCCGCTGAGTGGAATTTTCATTTTCAAATTCCTCTTTAAAAAAAAAAAATAAATATATTCGTATATATGTTGCCTATTCAACAGGATACGTACTGTGGAAGAGTGTTAATTGATCAAATTCTACTTATATACCGTTTTATTGAAAACTGACGAGAAACGACTGCCAGATAAAACAATAAGAAGTGCATCAGAAAACAAGTATCATAAAATGCTTGTTGGTTGTCTCATTTGTCCGCAGGCTTCGTTTGAAGGTTGTGCTTCGTCGTGGAGTTCTTCTGCACGTTGGTTTTCAATTTGCTGACTGCAGTTTCGGAATGAATTATGACTATGGTATTCCATCTTCAGGTCAAGGTGCCATTTCGAATTTGGCAGAATATTGCAAAACGGAAATTCGTTCGGAATCTTTTCCGCATTCTTCATAAATGCAATAAGAACTAACAAAATAAGTTTTGCAACAAACAGAAAAGAAATTTATCCTGGGATTAAAAGAGTATGCTCTTACAAAGTTGAGTACAAACAGAGCTATATTAATAGCAAAATTCGAAATTCGCTGGTCGATTTTGCTTGCATTTTGTACTGTTTTATGCAGCGTTAGCAAATATATGTGAGAGACAACCCACTCTTTTGGGCTGCTATTTATAATTTGCATACATTATTGAACTGCCTACTACAGCAGTTCTGGATGTCCATGGACGGTAGTGATTTTTTTATAGGGGGGGGAGGGGTGACACTGCTTTGTACTTAAGGTTACCAAATTCTTAGAAACATTTGCAAAACAAACAGTAACTTATTTATTTCCAAAAAATATATTGTTTCCGAAAAAGCAATTACGAGTTATAAATTTATGTGCCACCAGAATGAATTTAAATTATTAAAGAAAAATTTATATGTGAAATTTATGTTTACAATTTTTAAATATAAAATCAACATTCTCGAATACAAAAATAGAGTAAAATATACTTCTCATTAAGTTGAATTTTGATTTTTCATTTGAAAGCATTTTAGCTGTTTTGAAATTTCCTTCCTCAGGATATCCTGCGCCTCAAATGTTATATTCAATGAGTTTCGTAGTACTCATAGAATTTGCTAAATCTATCAGTTGACAGACAAAACATTTCAGATTGAACCCAACACGCCCCTGAAGGTGTACGACGTAGCACAATGGCTCAAATTAAAGTGATGCTATTGTAGATCTGAGTAGGAGTATCAAGAACTACGGAAATTCGAACGAGGATTTGAAAATAGAATTGTATCGTTATCGTCAAAAAATATAATTAATTTACTCAGTATGTTGCCGGACGGAGCGTTTAGGAACGAATCCATGCGTCACGCCCTTGACAGTCTGCAACCTGATATGGTTCAAAAGAATAGTGGGTGTGTATTTGTAAATCTGAATATCAACGAATTTAATAAAATTTGAACTATCAAGGATAGTGATTCGCTAATTGCCTTTATCGTATCATGATCACAATGATGCATAATTCGCTTATTCTGTATATTGATGAACAAACTGTTAGAAATCGAACCCATCACGCTACTGACAGACTAAAATAAGAGCATATATTGACTAAAAGGAGAGGTTTCGCATGATCCGAGTAGGAGTATACTTTGCAATATAATTTATTTGTAATACTTTGTAATTATAATTTTATTTATTTTATACTTTGAATTGGTATTCTTTTAATATGATTTGTACATATAATTATCATTTTATAAAATATTGTTCACCTTGTTATTAGGTTTGATGTACCTGTAGGCTGTAAGGTGACGGAATAAAGGAATTTGGAGTATCCAGAATAGTGGAACGTTTCAAGCTCATAAACGGCAATTTAGTTTTTTCTGTGCTGCCCGACAAGACTTCGGAGATTAAACCCGTTACTCCCTTGACAATCTGCTACATCATAATGGCTGAATAGAAAGGTGTCTTATCGTAGATCCGAGAAGGTATATAGAGATTTCGAGAAAATATTAATTTCATGAAGTGTGATTGGAGAATCGTCATGATTGCATTTTACAAATAATATTATGCTTAAATCGTATCTATTAATCTTACCAACAGTGTAACTGTGCTATCATAACATTAGAAAGTCCATTGCATATTCGAGAAACTTTCAATAGTAAATGGCCTTACATATTCATGCAGATATATTCTCTCGGGTGGCAACAATTCTGTTTTCTGCTAATGAACTTCCAACCAGCAAAGCTGAGAATAAGGTATTTAAGGGAGGGAGGACCACCCTCCAGGGTCCCTGTCACATGGTCACTGTTCCGCTCACTTAGTTGGAATAGTTGGCATACAAGCAGAAGGCCGTAGCTTCGAATCACACGCACTGCTCAATGTATTTTCCGGTGTATATTATCATTAAAAGAGTTTAAAAACTGACAGTGCTGACTGAACATTGACAATTTTATTCCAATGAAGATATTTATATTATTTCCTTATTATGTCTATTCTCAAGAGAATTTTTGGGAATGCACCTGTCACGCCACACATGCTTCAAATTGGTGATTACGATGCATAAAAAATCTGAGATTCTGTTGTTGCCATTACATGATACAGGTTTCAAAACGTAAATTAGTTCTGAAATTACCCCCCCCCCCCCCTCAAACCTGGATTGCGTGCAGTAGCAGCAAATGATAAAGTGAGTTGGTGCACTAAATATAGCTAAAATATTTTTTTTTATTATTAAACATTTACGAATTGGTCCTACTTCCTTGTTAATGCACTGTGGCACTGTTTGAAGTAGGACTACTGTGAGTAGCAAATAGTATGCATCAGTAGCAATATATGATAATTTTGTCATTCAGCGTTCATTGTAATGTAGCCTACATGAAGATAAATATAGTGCTATTTTAAATGCAATATGCCTGTGCAACTGCAGGACTTAAACCTAGTTTTATTACAAAGTGATAAGCAGTACTAATTTGACAAATGTCTTTTTCTAGGAAAAGCGTTTTGCAAAATTACATTTAACTGATTTAAGAAAAGTTCTATAGGTCACCTTTGATCCCAAAATGTCAAACACTACGAATTGGAGTTACGAATACGCAGGGATTTGAGTCATTCGACATTCGATTTTTCACAATTCCGTCCAAAAATGAAGGGGCTTTCATCGACAATTTTCGATTTGTATCTTAAACAACAACTTTTATTACGTTTCGGGTATGTAAAGGTAGGTTGCAGATGGACAAAATTTAAGTCAAAATGTTGTTTATTACCACCTTGTATTGGAAACCGGAATCATAAAATAGGTTCTGATGCTCGAGGTGTATAATACTTGCGTGTACGTTAGCAACAGCCCGTCACCCCAGCTGCACAATCTAGCATGCAGTCAGCAGGCAAGTGCTCATTCACACTATTGCGACTGACGTATACGACCAAACTTACGCGCCGATTCAGCAGTCCAGTTCTCTTCCAAGTTGAAATCGCACATAGGCCAGCGCCAAGGAGGCCGCCGTTGCTGGTTTCCGAACAGCCGTTGCAGGGTTGTGAAGTTCAAATTGGAAGCATAGGTATGCGACCAGTTGCATGAGAAAATCAATAGTGTGAAACAGCACTAAGTTTTACTACGTTTGACGATTGAAATAAGTTTGTCTTAACATATTATTAAAATATTCTTCGCCAAATTAAATATTCTGATATAATTATCAAAAAATATGTTTATGCACTGCGTTTTAGCAACTTATTTTTGTATATAAGTATATCAAACCCTCTTTAGAACGTTATGACTCTATGAGTTTTCCTGCTGTTGGCAGGGATTAAGTAACACACTTGAAATGAATAAGGTTTTTCTAAATATTGAAATTAGCAATTAACATAACATTGCAAAACTATAAGGAGTTCGTTTGTGCGGATATTTCCAGGTCTCTGGATTATTTATTCAAATCACACGTTATAATTTCGTTGTGGTAAAAAAAAAAATGAGGTGCCTTATCAGTGTGATGAAAATACGATCGCTCTAATTAGAATTATTAACTTTTGCACTATTCCACCTACTTCGAAATACAAAAGAGAAAACAATTATAAAATTTAAGTAAATATGCTGCTATACCAACAAAGATTTCAATTTTACATTATATAACTACAGCTTTTTTTTATTTGAAGTTAAGAAGATATTACACATTCAGTTCACGTTATTGACGATGTCACTAAGTTTTAAAGGATTCAAAGACCCTTATATTTAGCTCGTACCCAGGAAACCGTGAGCACACGTAATATTTTACCACACTGTATAGGTATACAGAATGCGTAAGGACAGAGCCGGATTAAGGACCTCCGTGGCCCCCGGCCAAAGCTGAAAATGGGGCCCCACCGTGCAGCACCATCACTTAGAATTTCCATAAATCTGATTGAGGTTTTCAAAAACGTCATTTTAGTTGTTAACACTATAGCTGTGTGTATTCGAAGAAAATCTGATAATCAGATGTGAATTTACTTTACTCACAGAACAACATTACTTAGAAATACATAATATGCCTGTGATGATAGAAGAAATACGAAATGCAGGCAGATCCTATGACATAGAAATTAAGAAAAATGAAGTGTTTGATTCTGATAACGAAGTTCACCCAGCTCGAGCAGAGGGAGTGCGAAAAATTCCATTATTAGGATAATTTAAAACGCAAATTTCTCACGATTTTTGTATTGAATGTTTGTTGATATTAATTTATTCTTTGTGCGATATGAAGGAATATTCAAGTTGTGCTTTTTTGTGTTCTTAACAAACGTGGTCAAATATACGCAGAACTATTTTTGTGACGTTTTATTGGCCTAAGATACAAAAATGTAATTTTAGCTAACCAGGGTGTCCCATAAGTATCTCGGTGCTGGATATCTCGAAAAGTCTTATTTTTCGTTAAAGGTGTAAATTAGAGTTTTGTGTCAAAAATACAGTTCTTTTAGATGGAAAGTAAATCAAACTCACGTTGTCAACGTTGCTAGCTACGGCGATGTCAACTTTCTTCTAGTAATAGGGACCCCCATTGACTTGGGGGACAAAGTAGAGCCTCCAATTTCACATTCAACGAGTGTAAATGTCTCAATATTATTTTCATTCCAGCTAGATTATTTTAGTTTTAAAGTTGCCAGACGTCATTCACATTTCAAGCTCATAATGACTTTGAAAGGGGAATATAATAATCCGAGTTTACAAAATATTATTTCATTCATTCTGTCATTCACTAAATTGATAATCTGGTAACTTTGAAAGCAAAATAATCTATTTAGGATTAAAAATATTTTGGGATATTTACAGTTTTTAAATGTGAAATTGAAAGCTCTTCAATTTTCCTCCAGAAACCAATGGCCCTTTTTTATAAAGATGTTATACCATCGCTACAACTGGCAGCGTTGGCAATGTGACTTTGATTTATTTTTCATATAAAAGAACTGCGTTTTTACACAAATTCTTAATTTCCACCTTTGACGAAAATTAACCGTTTTCGAAATATTCAGCTGGTTCGATATTTATAGGACACCCTGTATTTGAATGAAAGCACCCTCATGCGTAATACACTTGAACAGTATATTTACAATTACCTGGCTGGGCCAGATGCCCAGATTGAAAGATTATTTAGCGAAAAACAATTGCGCAGCATTAGAAAAAAAAACTGTTTCCTGATAAACAATGTGCTATCCTTTATTCAAATTCTATCTAAAATCGATTTGATTGTACATTTTTTAATAAAAATTTGATGTTAATCCGTTTTTCTAAGCCGAGTGAAGGTCATTTTTCACAAATATCATTTACAACGGGCCCTACTAGGATAGACAAAAAAATTCCTTTAAGTCAATCTGACGCCAATGTTAGGTTACATTTCTTCCACGTCCATTTCTTTTTCAAAAGTGTCACCTTAGACAAAAAAATAATGTCTTATTTACATTTGAATCCCCTTGTACTGTGCGTGTTTATATGAAGTGGCCATTTGTCTTAAATTGTTGCATAATTAATGCAATGATGACTGTTAAAAAGAACAAATCTTAATTTGGCAAAATTATATACGGGGATTACGGGCTGTTGAAACCGAAAAATTATACAAATTCAGTTTAATGCACCTTGAAGCTAATATATATAATATGCATTTATCCGAGCGGCAATGAATCATTATCCCTGCTAAGTTTCACTCGCTATAAATTACTATATTTTAGTCGAATATATCCCTTTATAATGGTAAACTAGAGTGTTGATATCTTGTACAAAATACAGAAATATAAATCGAACTTGTAAATTTCCATGCGAGAGAAATGCGATAATACCATCTACAGTATGTGTGTCATTAGTTACATTTCAGATTTGTAAATGACAAGGGGGGCCTCAAAATCACGTTTCTAGATAGTAATAACTATTTTTTCATACTATTCTGGAACCAAGAACGTAATTACTTTCATTATAGTAATATTTTGTTTTTAACTGAATAATTTATTATTTTTTCCTTCAGAGATGGGGCCCCCCTTGGAGGTGGGGCCCCCGGCCATGGCCGGTTTGGCCGTTACGTTAATCCTACCCTGCGTAAGGAATAAACAACTATCATGCTAGCCACAGCTATCCTCAGTATTAGGTCGTATGAATTGCTAATATCTACTGCCTTTCTTCAAAGTCTCTTTTAGCATTATCAAAGCTTTATTCGAAACAAAGCAGCTCCAAACCAGAGTTTATTTGGATCAATTTTTACTCTGGATACAAAACATATTTTGCTCATGTCTAAGTTCCAGACTTACATGCTCATTCTGACAAAAATGTCAATATTTTAAGTATTCAGAGGCGTAGCGATGGAGCATATGCTCCCGGGCGTCCTAAGACCTTATGTTAAATGTACCCTTTTGGGCTCCCTTAACATATTTTCAATGAAACAGGTGCACAGTAAAAGTGAAGCTTTTTCTAAATTAAAAAAAATGAAGCATAAATTAAGTTTCTTCACAGTAAAGCTTTTTAAAAATTGAAGAAAAAAAGCTGAAATAAAGTTCTTTTCTGATTAAAAAGGTGTCAGGTGCTTCCAAAATCATGTGTGGGCCCCCGATAAGGTATTCGTAACACACCTCGACGACGCTAGAGGTTTCTATTTTTTATTTCTTCTTTTTGTCTTACGCATTGTTATACATATATTTAGCCCATTTCATTTTTTATATTCATTTTCATAAATATAAGGATATTAATACTGTATAAGATGGAATATTTGGTGAAAAATGTACTTACAAACTAGGAACTGTTACGTCAGTAATTGATATGAGACTGCAGTTTCGTATCATGAAGACTCGTCAGGCATACTTTCTGGAGTAATCTAATATGATCGGTATCCAGTAATTGTTTTAAGTGACATGCCACTTAAGGCTATTACCAGTTACTTCTTCTGTTAATGAGGTATACCAGACTGCGATTATAAGATTTTTTTCTTAAGCGAATACATAAAAATTACGGTATTTATTGTATAATCTATAGAGAGGAAACGTTATCCAATGCAAATAAAATAAATTCATATGATGTGTTATAACAATTCCCTTCACTATTACTTCATGTTTATAGTGAAATATCTAATGAATATTGATGTCACCTTATTTTTTACTGTGTTATCTTATCATTATTACATTTCAGAACAATCATTATAATAATTTCACTGAGTTACAACTTTAAACTATTCTCTTATATTGTAATATTGGGATATTCAAAGTATTACTTAATTCGCTATCATATTAAGCATGATTTCCAACGCAATTAGGAACGTATTCCTGAGTACAGAGAAGTAAATGATATTTTTATGATAATGTAATTAGTAAAATACAGATATAATTCTAAGTAAAGACTGCCAACAGTTGAAATGATTTTAATATAACAAGAATAATGGTCACAATGTATGATTTTCGCCAAGAAAACAGTTCTACTAATTGATGAAAATTAATTTGTATTCAGAAAGCAAAAATAGAAATATTTCCTTATCTCTGGAAGAAAAATGAGCAAATCTCAATCCGAAACTTGAATCTTCAGTAACAGTCGATTTCAGGTTACGTTTATTTGAATCAGCGCCAATGAACATCCCATAAAAGCAATACGCCATTCTCTTTTTTTGTATTCATTTTGATGAAACAGAATATCACATTATTGTATATGTATGATGTGACATTTTTGTCGGTGTAATTAACGAATAATGAGTTTAATACTATTTGCACATTTCGAGAAATAATGGTGCAGATCATTCCAAAATAATTATGTGTACAAAAATAAGTATTCTGTAAAAGCTTCCCCGATAACTGAACTCACAAGATATAACAAACCTCTCCTTCATTCAACATGGTTCAGTATGAACGCAGGGATGGGTGTCTGCAGAAAAATGTGCAAGGGGGGGGGGGCAAGAAGGTATCCAAGATCGAAGCCGAAGACCTTGAAGACGATTTTTTTTTTGCTATTTTCATGACAAAAAGTGCGCTTTTTAAGGGATTTTTTTTTACCTAAAAAGAGAATCAGAGAGCAAATTTAAATAAAATTTAAAGCCCGAGCAAAGCGAGGTCGAAATTTTTTTGCATATTTATGACATAAAAACGTAGTTTTTTTTAGGTTTCAGCAAAAAGTCGCCCATTTTCCTAATTTTTCATTCAATTTTTCATATCTTCTTCCGGGGGGGGGGGGCAAGTGACCCCTGGATCCCCCCTGTGGGCGCCCATGAACGCAGTTCCGTTTGATCGGTGAAAAGTGGAAAAATGCCGGGAAGGAAAACTGAATAATACTGAACCTGCAGCAGCTGCTTTCCTGTGCACAAGTTGTGAGGAAATGGACATAATCAGTTGTAATAATGCAGTGACGGATTTACCAAAACTGCACCCCTAGGCCTTGCTCAATGATGCAGCCTTTCATTCACCGCAAATAATATTAATAACGAACAAACTTCTAAAGTAAGTGGCTAATATTAATTTGCAGGTGTGGATTCACTATAATCAATACGGGGAAGACGTATAAAAGAAAAATAGAGAATTTGAACATCATTACTGCATGAGCAGAGTGAGCACCGAAAATATTCTTATTTTTTGATTGAAAATAAGATGTTTTGATGGTATTTCAAATGAAATTTTCGAATATTGCGCCCACCAAGATTTGCCGCCCTAGGCCCGGGTGTTGTCTGTCTAGGTAGAAAGTTTGACACTGCAAGTTCAAAGTGATATCTTGAAAACAGTAACAGCTACATGTAAATCTGACACATGGATAGTATAATTTCATAATAAAAAGTGATTTTGTCAAATTTGGTAAATTTAAAATATATACCGTAGTATTGCTTTTGATGTTGAGAATAAACCAATCAAAATATTTATGGCATTGGATTTATAAAAATAATTTTAAAAGAGGATTACAGGAAAATATTATATTGCCACAAGGTAAAAAAAAATATCTCTAAATAAAACTATTAGTGAAACTAGAGTAGTCAATGTAATTATTAATAATGTTGCATTCAGATTAAATAACATAATAGATATATAACAATAAAAAATATATGAATCTGCAGGTGTTTACACCGGGCAGTATTCATTATAAGTAATGTCGAGTTTTACAGGTTCAAATGTAGATTGCCGTCATTATATGTTATTTAAAGTCGATCACCGACTCATATAAAAGTAACGGACATAATTTTATCTCGGCAGGAAGTTAATATTAATCATATCGTTATGCATGTCTATTCTGATAATATTGTTTGGTAAATAAACCTTTAAAAATATGATATTCCTGTTTAATTTCAGTACCAAACAAGCCGGATTATATGAACGTTTGTAAGGCAGTACGAAAATCAATATAAATAGTAACAAATACTACTTTTTAATGGTGTGTAAAGCCACTGAAAATCCATTTCATAAAGTGCAATATTTGTATTTCTTACATTAGCCTGTATTATTCATCTTCACTAGTGATTTTCAATTGTTCCATTGCATTAACAGGTTCGTGAAATAATTAAACTGATAATGTTCCGCAATTATGTTCACGTTGATTAACAGGTTCGTGGAATAATTAAAATGTACAATTCTCTGCAATTAAAGCACAACATATTGGGTTGTGACTCCCAATATTAAAGCTTCAAAGAATTTATTAACATAATATTTTTGAGTAAAAGAAAGAATCAGGAAGCGAAAAGTCCCTATTATCCTATTTTAGATAAAAAAAAATAAAAATAAAAGTGTTAATACATAATTATATAAACCGCTTCCAGTACACAGTATACTCTATTTTTACTACGCCATCCAATTACAAATTTTGGTTCAGATAATGTGTGGGGGCCCCCTAATTCTTCATTGCCCAGGGCGCGAATTTATGGTTTCGAAACAGAATGAGGCAGATAAGAATAAAACAATTTCGAAAATATGTTCTCACAGGAATTTTAGAGTCGCCATTGATTTTTCCAATGCTAAAAACCCTGTATAAGCACAATTTTACTTTTAGACATGGTTCTTGGTCAGTGGCGGTAATTGAGGGGGGCAAGGGGGGGCAGTTACCCCCCCAATGTTCAAGAAAAAAAGGAGGTGCCTCCCCAAAGTAAAAAAAAAGGAGAAAAACATAAGAAAGTAAACGGAAAAAATATACGTTACTGTAAAAACTTTTTTTCGGCTACTGTAACTTAAAAAAAAGTTAACCAAAATAGTATTATATTATGAAATAATGAATGCAATTTTTTCGTAAATCCGTTATCCATCAAACCGTATAGTCCGTATAAGTAACCAAAGATGTACAATGCGTTCTAATGACAGAATATTGAACACCTTAATATTGTTTCATTATTAAAAAGTTTCATTAGATAACATGTACCGATTGATATTGAAAATGTAATATATTTGTCACTGAACTAACAAGTATATATAAGGATCTCTAAATAAGGATCTCCGCTTTGTATTCTGTCATTGCTTCAAAATTTGCTTTCTATTAAATTTCAAGGAATTTGTCACACTCCCAGAGCATTTTCAAATTTCGGTATTGAAATTCTTGATTCATTGAAACAGAAACTTATTTTGAAAAGTTATATATACACTGAATTGTTTGGTATTTGAACGATAAATCACCTAATCATCGAATTTCCAGTGATATACATTTTATGAATTTATTTTTTTCTAGATGTTGGTTGTTGACGTCTTTATCTCGTTTTCATTTTAGTGATTTTTATTGCTTTTTCTAACACTTCTTTTGTCTATATCAGATTTTACCTATTTATAAAAATCTGCAGTTAACTTTTCACTCCATCCCGTCGAAAATACAGGAATAGAACTGAAATAAAATCGAAAAATCCTTTGTAAAATTACATATTTCGCAGAAAAATTTCGCCAACGCTTCGCTCGGGGATTGCAATAGCTTACTGTCCACTTACAGTATGTAATAAATGTATTTGATGGAAGTAAGCGACGTTTATATTTCACCTAACTTTATCATACCAATATGCTTTAATTGGGATATATTAACGTACATTGTTATACTTGAATATAGGTGTGATTGTATGATATAAACGATCCTATTGTATAAGAAATTTGAGAGATATATTCCATAATTCTGTAATTTTATTTTACATATTTTAAAAACATATATTTAGTTTTGAATAAAAAGTTTTTTTATCGTAACACTGGTTTGGATCTTTGGG
>JAQFYR010000278.1:0-14050 GCA_034694985.1 Campodea silvestrii
TTCAAATCAGCTTCACTTAAAATATGAACACCGTTTTTATTACCAGTAACATTTTTATTAATAACCATATTATCGAGCTTATTAGTTTGGGAAAAGCTACAATCAAATATATCAGCCTTACTGACAATTTCGTTACAAAAAGGTAACTCATTGTCAACCATATTATTAAATTTATTAGTTTGGGAAAAAGTACAATCAAATATATCAGCCTTACTGACAATTTCGTTACAAAAAGGTAACTTATTGTCGACCATATTATCCTGAACTAAAACTTCTTTATAACAGGTACCATTGAGTATGACAAAACCATCATGAGGTTGAATCTTTAACTGTTTGAGAGCATCCCTCAATTTTCCCAAATTTTCAATAATAAATTCATGCTTCAATTCATGCTGGGCTAAACTTGCATACACTCTATTCAGATTCTCAGCTAGCACCTTTTGTGATACACAATCCTTGCCACTGCTGCGTGAGCAGGCTGTTTTATTGTCAATATTAGGGTCATTAAATTTATTAAAATCAAAATTTTCAATAAAATCAAAGCAATACTGTGAAATGGTGTCACAATACCATTTCAAAACAGATCTCGACGGTGTAAAACGCCATAACTGAATTATTAATTTAAAAATTAAAATTTCTGCGACCTTTCCAACCGCCCAAATAAAACTTTGAAACATTTTCAAGAAAAGTTTTAAAAATTGGCCGACGGTTACTGATTTTTTAAAAGAAAACCAAACGTCAGAAAAATTATCCATATTTAAAAACAATGAAAATGCCGTTTTGGCGAGGCAAGGCAAAATTAAAATTAATAAAACCAAATAAAATAATCCAATCATGTACATTGCGACGAGCCTAAGTTTACGCTTTAAAATAACTAAGTAAAATTTTAAAATTGCAGATCGAAATCAAAGGCAAATAAAATAAACAAAGTAACAAGCAGTAGTCTATGCTCCCAAATATTTTCAATAAAAAATTTTTATCACAATACGGTGGTTAAAATTTTAAAATATACACAAGGTATCAACATAAAAAAAGCGCTTTGCCCAAAATTACGTGACGGATGTGCACAATAAGGTCTATATTTGTACGCGTTTAGCCACATGCATGAGACAATAGTAATCACAAGCCAACAGTTTGCAACTTTCCACACAATATCAGAAGAAAACAATATTGCAGAATTTGAAATAAAATTTTAAAACACATCAATTCACAATGTAAAGTGACATCAATGAATTTATTTCTCACTTAAATGTAGTTCTGATAATTAAAAACAACAAAAAAAATCGGAAAGTTTCAAAAATAAAAAATAAAAATTCGGAAAATTGCGAAAATTAATTTTTCTATTGAAAAACAAAACCCTAGGTATGGGTTTTGCCCCACGTTGTATATAATAAAGTGATCAAACAATCGACTAATAGAAATTAGCGAAGGCAAAATTTAAAATTCAGACTATCAAAGATATCGAAATAAATCTGCCAAAGGTGAACACAACATTACATATGTTTCAAAGAAATAGTACTCGACATTGCGCCGAGAAAAGACCATACTTTAATTATATTAAAGAGAAACTCAAAGTCAGATATGATAAGAGTCATTTACTTTATAATCTGAGAACAGCTGAGATCTAAAAACATCAAAATAATTACGAGTTAAGAATATAAAATCGTATAAAAATACGTAACAATTGTAATTTATTAGTAAATAAATTATGTAACAACGTTAGAAATATATCTAAACTCATAAAAGAAATGATGTGACAAACTTTATAATTTTATTAATTAAAATACGTCTTTTAATATTAACTTTGAAATATCATAAAATTGCCCAGGCTGAGACTATACTCATTTCGCTATCAGAACTATTATATTATGTGAATGAAAGTTGTTGCTGGTATATTTATAATATATATCATATCGTAAAACTTGTGGCGTAAAAAAAAACATATGAATGTTCTCTTATAATTTCCTCTTGTATGAATATTTGAATAACCTTACCAGAATTTGGATCCTGATGACAACATCTTTTGTAAGCTGGCTACCTTGTCCATATTATGATATCTTGAGATTTTATCCAAATCAAAGTTGGTCAATGTGTGACGATGAATAAATCATAAAAACAGAGATGCAGTTCAGTCACAATTTTACTTGTACTTTCAACTAGAGGAACAACCAAACATACACACAATTATTATACAAGAAACTATATTCAAATGTGGCGCGAAATGTCATTATTCAGAAACTATATACGACGCACATCGGAATCAGAATCGACGCTGCCGTTCCACGGTCCGACGACCTCTTAACCATACAAGTATAGTCGAGGACGTCGGCCTACTGCGTAGCTTCGAAAAGCATAATGAAAACGCAGTTTCAATATTGCGTATAGAACAATATATTATAGACTGGCGAACTCTTAACCATATAAATATAGTCGAGTAAGCCAGCTATAGTGCAATTCCGTATTGCATCAAAGTTTGGCAGTCTTTAGAACAGAAATAACACCGAAAAAATATCATGTTCATAGGTAGTTTCACTATAATAATGCGACATAACTTCGTACAATAAAATAATACGCACCAGATACAAGAATCCTGAGTATAAATCCTAATGCTTTCTTACGTAGCGAAACAAAGACTTTCCAACACAAAATTAATCCATAACAGGTAAGAAATACATTCCTAATGCACAAGCATAAAAATGTCAAACAGATGTGAAAAGGAATGACATCGAATAAAGAAAGACAAAGAATGACGCGTCAGCAGTTCTGCAAAACAGTTTTGTTAACGGCCTTGAATGGCCTAAGTTACAGGAACGCTTTACAACTCAAGTCAAATGCGGTATGAATTTGACGCGCTAAAAGACAAATATTATAAGCAAGTATTAAATATACAGTATAACAACATACAAGACATGCATAATATAAATTCATATATTACATAATAACAGCTCACTTATAAACCTTTTGTTCTTTTCGCGTAATAATCACAACGAAACTTCGGCACTTTCACTGATACACTGCGCGTAGAATAAGTTTACGGTTGTCACGGCACAATAAATCTTGAAGTTTCGAAGTATTCCTGTAAACAGCTGACGCCTCAAATTTCTTAGCAAAGAATGCCGAAATTTGAGGTATATAGAATGCAATATTTATTCATTTTTATAGGCTGAATGAATAATAGCCTAGGCGTGTAGCGCCGGCATTTTTGCATTATTTCATTGATGAAAATTACCACAGATATTATTGTTTGTTTTCATCCAAAATATATTATATAAAACAACCTTAGCATTAGATGCCGGTGTTTTATAAAATAGATTTCTACACCACTATAATAACTTGCTTGAACATTCATATTAACACTATATTAACTTTCAACAAAACAAAATCAACATCGCCTAATTTTTTTTTATAACAAATACTTTCCATTTAGAATTCTACAATTCCCTTACAGCTACACCCCGTAGTGTCGTCTTCTGGAATATTCCAAAGCACTTTGAAAACTTAAACCACTTCGATAAGTGGATCTAAAAATAGATTAAAAGTGTTTACTTTAACTTTTTCCCTGTACCTTATACATCACCTCATGATTTATATCTAAACTTTTTGCTGTCACAACTTTTTCAAAATATGTCACGTTTACGTTTATTAATACTAAAATTAGACTTGAATGTAAAAAATGGGCGGTTTTTACAAGGGTTTTTCTTTTATAGTACGCAGTTTTCATGCAGCACGTATTTTTGCAGTATCATTTTTATTCCTTTCATGTAAAAGGTATGAACAAATCGAATCAGTGCTTTTGGAAGAAATATTAAGAAAGTAGCAAAGTTCTTGAAGTAAACATCATAAAAGTGGCAAGACAAATACAGCATAATTGTTAATAAATTATAAACCTTGTGTTCTGTAGTATGACGATAATTTAACTGTTGTGTCATATGTGTATATTCTGACTCTAATAATATCATGACCGTTATTTAGTTCAAAATATTTCCGCTTACATGGTAGTATATTGGTTTGTACAGCCAGATACGGTTGTGAAGCACAGACAATAATAAATAATGAGAATTATATAATAGAGTGTCATTTTTCATTATTTTCAGACAAAATTCATAAGAAAGATTTCTTCAAAGTATTCCATCAATTCCCACTTTTCGTTGGGATGACGTTCTCAAAATAATTTAAATTAAAGTAAAACTAATACTAAATAAGCTTTCCAGATGACGAAATGTATTTCTGTAACCCCTCTTGTATTAACCAAACCATTTGCTTTACTGAATAACAAGTGTAATTATATTCCCTGTTGAAAAGCGGAAACGGACAGGGCTGGGGCGGGGGGAACACTACCGCCAACAGAACTTCAAAAATGGCGTAGAGTTTTCAATTAGAAGTGAGTAATAAAGTTTTATTCGTGTCAGCAGATGAGCTTTCTCAATTAAATAAAATTATTCCCATGAGAAATAACTTATTTTTCTTTCCTTTGGCTGTAATTATTGGATATTGGTGCTGGCTGCAAATAGTTATCTGAATGGCCGCGCTGCCCGTTTTTCAGTTCAACGTTAAAATAACAATACCTGATGTACGGATAAAGTAAATGCTTCGATGAGTGAATATGAGTTACAGAAGCAATTTCGTCATCTGAAAATGTTGTTTATGATTAGTTTTCCTTTAAAGGAACACCACACTTATGAATAACTAATTTTTATTCGAACGATCAAAATTACATACATTACATTTCCATAACAGTACGATTGACAACCTATAAACAAACTGCTACACTCCTTCGAAAGTATTTCCCCGCCTTCTGGCCATTTGATTTACGGAACACTACGTCCATCTATTGAATCTTCCTAGAATATAATGCAAGTGAGAAAGTTCCTATCCTTCAGCACAATGTCCATAGAGTCCATGGTCTAGTTAGAGAGATGACCGCAGTGAAAGAGGCGCACTTTGCAGCGGGAAAAAGGCGGCTGATTTCAAACTGTTTCGGGCCATTTAATTTTTTTATAGAATGGGACGCTGATAGGTAAATGTGAATAAATATAGGTTTTCTGTATCATTTACTGGTACCTTTTGATAATAGAAATATTGGGTTCAGCGCTAGTTTACACTTTAAATTTTTTTTTAACTGTCTATCATAAAATGGTGATTCCTTTTTTTAATTATCATAGAAAAGTAACTGCACCTGTTTTTTATTTGTTTTTTTTTCGTCGATGTTTTTGTTAGAACGTCGATGACGTCATCACTTTTTTCAAAAAATCATAACTCGGGAATAGGTAAGACTAACATATTATATTTTTTCCATGTATCATAGATAGGTCTCTACTTCATGAAAAATTCAAACAGAAACAACACATCTCCTATCCATTAATATTCTTGCACCAGATTGAAGCATAACAGCTTTATGAGATTGAGTATACGGTACACATAGTCGAAATTTCCCTCGAAATTATTTATTCTGTTAATATTACCTTACATTAACTTTAGGCCATTCGAGTAGAAAAGTCTCTTAATTTATTTTCTTGTTTATAGTGTATCATTCCATGTCATCTGTTTATTTATGATAGGCTACTTGGAAAGATTTTGTTCATAAGGTTGAAATTTAAAAATATACTTTTCGTGCATGATTATATTTTGTAGTATGATAATGATAAGCATGAAAGTTTCTTTAACGATAAGTAAACATTTGCGATTTGATATTTGTATTTAACTGATTTTGAAGTCAATTAATATATTGTGTTTAAGGAAAATAACTTCGGGAATTCCACTATTAAACTTTTTATATTAGAAGGTATTTGTTAGAAAATTCTTTACAATGTGCATGAACTGTCCGTATGTAAAAGTTCCATTATATTTTAATTACCGTAATAAATAGTTTTTTTTTCCAGAAAATTTAAGACCCTTTTGAAGGCTTGAAATTTTAGAAGGAGGCGGCCGAGGCGCATGTACCTATTCGGAAACATCAACTTTTGAGCTAACTCTTTGTAATATAAATACATGTGTTTGTTAAAACATTTACAGACACATTTATAGAGATGCCGTCGATCCGATCTGAAAGATCGAGATTGGATCGAATTGCTCGAAAATTCGATCCGATCGCTCGAAAATTCGATCCGATCTCAATCTGGATTGTTTCAACACGATCCGATCTCGAGCTTTTGTCGATGATGATTGATAATTTAATAATTTCACAACTTAGTTTCGTGCATTGTTACACATCTTCATTGCTCAAAGCTTCAAGTGGAAAATTCCATAAAAGAATTGACCAACTGATCCGATATCGACCTCGATCTGAATTGTGTTAACGCGACCCGATCTCGATCATTGGTTATAGATCGGATCGGATCGATCGACGGCAACACTGCACATTTACAAGGACAAAGGAACGTGTTCATATATTGCCGTCTCTTTCGTGTTGAAATTTTCAATTTAGAACAAAATAGCCACCCAGAGATTTCAGCTTTGTATAGGACTATTAAGAAAACTAAATAGGTTAGCATAAATATGACACAAAACTCCAGCCAATCAAATCATTCCTACTCCATCGAAGTCCCCCAAAACACCCTACCTAGCCAAAAACACATACCACATCGGGCGACAAAATATCTCCTTGTAATATCCCAAAATTCAAAACCTATCATACCAAACAAAATACTATAAAGATCCTGTAAAAAAAAATATAATCTCAATATCAGTCACAAAGAAATGTGCCACAGATATGGATCTTAGACCTAGAGAAGTGTAATTATTTTAGCATTATTATTAGAGCCGCAAACGAAATCGAGAGTCATTGAATTTGGATCGAGATTAGACCGAGACTTATTGACCCTAGATCGAGACTGAGACATGATTTTCTAATTCTCGAATGTCCCCATTTTTATCCAATTAACATTTTCAGTTTCCTCCAGTTTTTATTTAAAAATCAAGAAATTCTGGATATTATCATTTTTTTAAGTATAGTATCAATAAAAAATATTGCATTTCACTTCATATCTTCATAACTTTATTTCGGAAAGTCGAGACCGATACTTGACCGAAACGATATAATCGAAACCGAGGTGAAACTTTTCATCACTGACAACAACAATCCAGCAATCTAGACCTACCACACTCCATGCTAAAATATTCCACCGGACAATGACCTACGCAACAATGACCCCTAGATGACCAACTAAAACACTCTTGACTGAACATATCCAAGCACAAAATTTAATCCCCCACACACACATACGTCTCCGAGTCCCTCAAATTAACTCCATCCCACCCGAATGAAAAAAAAAACACCCGACAACGCTCCTCACCACTAAAACTTACATTAAACCACTCCCCCCGGCCATTTCCTTCCTCAGAAATCACCAGTAATTAAACCATTCAGCAAACATGACGTCGGTCCGTCACATATACGTCATGGCGTACAGAGACGTCTATAAAACAGGAGTACAATAGCAAATTAAGTTGGTTTCTGTGATCAAATTAACTCAGAGGTGAAAAGCAAGTAGCCCACTGTAATCCTCAAACAACCCTTTTTGCGACAGTATTTCACTCTGGCGGGGGGAAATGTAATTAAAGTTCTCCTTTCTTCGGGTGTTTGGATGGTTGTATAGAATACAGGGGGCAAGTGCGATGTACTCTTAAGAGTGTACTGGAGATCTGTGTGTGTTTGTATTGCAAGTGTGGGGGGTGATAAAAGTGTCTTAGGGGGAAGTTGCATTCCATGGGTTGGAAGGGGGTTGTTTTTTCGTGTGGGGATGGAGTGGTAACTTTTGGTTTCAATACTTATTGTGATGTATGGGTATCCTACATGTTCTGTTACTAACCTTTTGTTGTCACAAACGGTTATGTATCAAACCATAAGGTTTTTTCGTTATCGGAACGGGAGAATATCCGATAACTTTGAGAGTTGATTTCTCAGCGACTGATACTCGCATATTTAAAAAAAAATACATGGCTGGCTTCTTCGTGAAGTTGGCAATAATTTTTGATATATCAAAAAAATCAATCCTGCCGTATGGCACCGAAAATATAACTTTAACGGGCTCACTAAATCATTACTTTGGTGTTCTTTTTGGTGTCATACAGCACTGGTGAATGGTATACCAATATTATTAACAGAGTAGAATTTAATGTAAGCTACATGATGAAGTCAGCAATGTGAAGATTTTAGATATGCGAGTATTAGTTGCCGAGAAATCAGCTCTCATAGCTATCAGATATTCTCCCGTTCCGATAACGAAAAAACCTGATGGTTTGATACATAACCGTTTATGACAAGAAACGGTTAGTAACAGAACAAGTATCCTGCAGAATTTCCAGATACTGCATTTTTTTTTTTTTTAATTTACTTTTGGTGAATGAAATCAGTTAAGTTCGTACTTACAGTATATGAACTATTTTATACTGATTGGTATTGTAAAGTGATTAAAAAAATCAAGAAACTCAGAAATATAACAAGTAGAATATTTTCTAGAAACAAACATTGCAGAAATGTGATTAATTATATGTAGTCTCGTTAAACATGTAATTGTGGGGAGGCGCTTCTCCCTCTCCCCCATTAATTTTTATTTGTATAATTTATCATTTTGTCAGGTTTTCCTTTTTTATAGTATCAGCTGTTATTTTAATAGCGGATTAGGGTCTATGTTTGCTTCAGGTTTTAGTAATTTTTAGTGATCACTGAGTGGCTGAGGTTTTTTTTTATTATTTTCACTATGAAAGTCAGCTGCATGGTGTCAACATCACATGGGGTTTTTGTAATGTGTTCTTTGCCAAATTATAATAAAACAATAAATTGCTTTTGAAGAATAGAATTGGTATTAATATTCAACAACAATCCTATTTGTACGGTAAGAGACCATTTATATATCTCAGCAGATTGTGTGATATTATTTTAAATCCTATTTATGATTAGCCTAGTAAGTTTTAATATTCTGCTCAGTTATTAGGCTCAGTTTTGAATTGTTTTGTTTTTCTTATGTGATACAGATCTAACACCGTTCATGCGTGTCACATAATAATAAAGAAATCTACTAGGCCTATCATATTTTGGCTAACCTGATGAAGTATTTATTAAAGATTCAGAATATTGCAATTTTCAAAATGCACTACGTTTTTAACAAATTCATCACCACAGTAATGTTTTCTTTTAGTAGGTTAATATTAGTCTTAATGATCATAATAAATTATATATTTTGCCATTATACGATTAATATCATTATTACAAAGATAAAATGCATTCGTGAATATGACTCCGGCAGGATTTGAACTTTCTTCTTTAAATCTCCAATCGATTCCTTGAAATCCATGCTAACCATTTTTCTAAGATTCCAGACTACATATTTTATATTCCATTTTGTGTTTATTTTTGTATCGATATAGCATGTAAGATGAATTCTAAAACAAATCCTTGCTTGTAATGGTGTAATTAAATTAACAGTCACAGGCAGAGGTGGGACAACTCCACTCCGTTTCCACTCCACCAGCTGCATTCCACTTCAACTCCACTCACACTCCGACTTCGGAGTGGAGTTGGAGTGGAGTGACATTTCGTACTTCCGACCAGAGTGGAGTTGGACTTGAGTGTTTTTCGATGCCTGTAACTGGAGTTGAGTGGAAGTGGAATGCCATTTCAGGCTTGTGTATGGAGTGGAGTTGTAGTGGAGTGCTATTTTTGAGCTACTGCTGGAGTGGAGTGGAGGGGAGTGACGTCAATAAGTCCCAACCTGGTAACATGAAATGGAAATATAAATCGAGTCTTTCAGGGAGCTGAGGCATAATTATGCATTGTAACTAATGCAATTAGACGGCAAATCTAGAGTCGGTCGAGTGGCCGAAGCTTTTGAAGTGCTTTTAAGTACAAGGAGTAGTTTTAAACTTTTAATAGTACTTTCCGTTCGTCTTCTTAATTTTTTTTTTTTTTTTTTTTTTTTTTTATATAAAAGGATGTTTTGACTTTGAACCCCGGCCTCAAATCCGTTATTTAACAACCATGATATATCTACAGTTTGTTCAAATGTTTGCAATTCGGAAGTGCAGAGTGGTAAATTTCTAAATCGAAGTATATACACAGCTATGTATCAACCTAATCTACATTAATTAATATTAGGCAACAAATTTCCGCTCTGAAAAGAGCATCTTCAGGCCCTCAAAATAATAAAATATTAAAATAAGAACCGATAAAAATAACTATCACAGATTGAATTTCAATCTTTGGTAGTTGTTTTTATCGGTTCTTATTTTTTATTATTATGTTAGCCTGAAGATGCTCTTTTCAGAGCGAAACTTACTGTAGCTGCCTAATACAAATTAATGTAGATAAGCCTGATATACATAGCTGGTACTGTACATATTTTGATTTGTAGTTCATTCTTTTAATTTTAAATTGTAGTCTTCGCCAAGGTTTGGCACGCTTAATATATTCACAAATTTAACCTACGGAGAAAAGCAGTGATCGAACGGGTCACGAATTTTTGACCCGATGACCCGTAACCCATTTGACCCGGTGACCCGGTTTGAGCTTTTGATCAAAAGTAACAGTTTCACCAGCTATTTGTGGTTATGAATTTCTGTAATGATAATCACACCCGAGAATTGTCAAGGAATTGGTTTGAAAACAAGCAGGAGAGCGCGCAGAAAGCATGAGCGGGCACTCCCTCCTTGAAGGACTGAAAAAAAGTAAAGAATGGAGAAAACAAACATAAAATGAAAAAAAAAAGTTGGAACAACTCATAAAATACCAGTAAAAATACCTTAATTTCCACTAAAAGAACTTCCAGGGTCAAAATCGGGTCACACGGGCTGACCTGGTGACCCTGCAACCCGGAGGAAATTTGACCCGAAAGTGACCGGTTGACCCGTTCCATCACTGGAGAAAAGGGATCATGACTTAATGAGAAATCGTCTTTTACGATGATCTTAACGCTTCTTGAATTACATTCATTCAATATTTTACAACTGAGTGATTTTCGTGATTACTAACATGAGTAGCAAATTTTAGTAGCAATCTTTACCAATATCAAAGCAATAACGGACACTATTCTCACCATTCCTCAAAGTACCCTTCAAACCCCTGACGTACCCGCAACCCCACTTTCACCTACCCAAAACATCATAACTCCCTTCCACATGACCCCCTTGACCCCTGAACCCCCCTCTTTTTCCTTATATTGAATCTATGAAAGTGTGAGGATATAAATATGACCCCATCCTATTAAACCTTTTGACGTTCTTTACGGCGGGCCTTCCTTTTTCTCTCGCTCTTACAATTTCTGCTAGACTGGACACGAAAGAAAATTAAAATGAGTTCATATTACAAAGTCCAGTACGGAAATGAAACATCTATGGTGAGGGCGGGGGTGAGGGATGGTGAGAGGCGTTTTGTGGGTGGTGAAAAGGTTTTTTGGAGTGTTAGAGTTTAAAGTAAGAGTCATTTAATTAAAAGTTTTGTGAAAGGTATGTTGGTGTTAGCACGTCTTGGAAAGGTGAGTTTTTAGCATTTAAAAAAAAATTAGCGTTAAAGCAAAACTAAACGTAAATATGTTTGGAGATGAAAGAATGATCGTGAGGAATGTTGGACTTATCGAAACAACCCCACTTCCATTCAACTCCAGCTGGAGTTTAAAAATATCACTCCACTTCATGTTCAAGCATAAAGCAACACTCCACTCCCACTTTCATTCCACTCCACTTTCATTCCACTCCACTTTCATTCCACTCCACTTTCATTCCACTCCACTTCCACTCCCACTTTCATTCCACTCTACTTCCACTCCCACTTTCATGCCACTCCACTTCCACTCCCACTTTCATGCCACTCCACTTCATATTCAAGCACAAATATCATTCCCACTCCAATCCGGGTTGAATTTCAAAACTTCACCCCACTCCTAAAGTGGAGAGCGAGTGAAGTAGGTGTTTGCTCCAAGATGCACAGAGCCAGTTTTATGAAGAGTAACTCTTTAATTTCAACTTTCTGATGCTAATTTTGTATTTCATCCTGTATTTCCACTGAGGAAGCCATTACTACTGTTATTAAAGGTGAAACGTGCCAGGGGTGGCGCTAGGGGAGGGTCAGGGGGGTCAATTGACCCCCCGTCGGACACACCTCGACCCCCCGTCGGTCACTACTTGTCGGACACAACGTGTAAAAGAAAAAATGAAAAACAAAAAAAATCGAAAAATTTCCTACAAATCCAGATAAAATAGCGTATTTTTGCCCAAAAACGCAAAAAAATTTCCGACTTTGCAAAAATGCAAATTAAAATCCTGAAAATCCAGGTTAAGTAGCGTATTTTTGCTCAAAAAACGTATTTTTTTTTTTCGAAATCACTCCCTTTTGAGGTCCCCCCCCCCCCCCGCCAGCACTGGCGGCTGGATCCGCTCCTGAAGGTGACACCCCGTCGGGCAAAGGCTGACCCCCTGTCGGACACAGGGCTGGCGCCGCCACTGGAAACGTCTGGAATTTATCTGTTTAATTTGAAGTGGTGAAGATCCAAGTACTTACTTTCATTAATAAAATGCCACCAAACCTCCGAAAACTGATTATCACTTTACTCTCACTAGGTAGGACTACGACTGGAATACGTTTGAAGTTTACTGCTAAACTATTGTCGGACTACGATGGACTATAGTCGGACTAGGTCCACAGTGTACACCGGCGCAAGTGCACAACCCCTCGCTTTAACAGAAGAATTCCTGTTGAAGTTCGAAATGAAAAGTTTTAACGCCTTCTCTGTAAAATTACTATTTATTAAATCCACGACCGGTTTCGTATGGAAACTGTTGAAATTTTGAAGCATAAGCAGAATATTATGAATAAATATCCCGGTATATTAGAAAATGTTTCAACTGTACAGTTTATATGTGATAGAAATCTTATAAATTTTATTAGGTAATTGCAATTTTAAGGTGTTTTATATTTGATTTACTTATTTATTATTTTCATTCAGAATTTTAACATATTTTATGATAATTTTATTTAATTTCTTCTCACATCGAATTTGAATGTGTGTTTTACTGAATTCTGTCATTTAACTTCTCTGCATAGCAGAATGTTCTATCAGCTGTTTTAATTTGTTCTTGTTTTTATAGTTGGATATGTTTTTATAATTTTGGTAAGTGCCAACTAATATTGTGATTTTAGTTTTTGTGTTAATTCTAATTTCGTTGTAGCCCATCTGATTACGTAATGTGTACGAAACCGGTTGAAGAATTAATAAATATCAAATACAGAGAGGGCGTAAAAAATGAATTAATAATTAAAATATATATATCTTGAATAATCTTCAATCACCATCTAGTCCTTTTCTCCTCGCAACGACTACCAACTTAAAAAATACTCATGGATTTAATTCCACATGATGGCATTCAGCACGGAAATATAGGGCTATTACAAAGGATGTACGCACTTTCAAGATTTTATTACACAAAAACTCTTCAAGGTATCAAAACGGAAAATATATGATTTGAAAAGAAAACTCTTGAAATTTATTTAAACAAATCATTGATATTCCATGCGCACACATTTAATGAAGCGGCGTATATCAATCCGCAAATTAAATTCTTGTTAAAAACGAGTTAGCATAATTATCTTCATCGGGTATCCCAGAGCTATTACCTTTACCCAAATTGCGATTATTCCGAATTCCTTGTATTAATCGTGTATAATCATTCCCATTGTCTAAACGGCGGTTCTTTGACGAAATGTCCCCTAATGTGACCATGCGTATTGCATTTTGATGTCGTTCGTGGGAAAAAAACTGTCTTCTTCTTTTACAAAAACCCTGTTATTCTGTATGAAGACCGAGTGAATTAAAAAATCTATTGACAATTTATTATGGTGCAGAGAACTAAAAAGAACTTCGTTGTTTTATTTAAAAAAAAAAAAAAAACATCTGCATAACTACGATATATCTGAAAACTCAATCATTATGCTTCATTATTATCATTAAAAAAAATTGTTTCATGCTTACATTAAAGATATAATAGTAGTTCGGATTCCACAAAAAATGTGAGAAAACGACGGGCAAGAAATATAAAAAGATATCTTGATAGATTTATAAAC
>JAQFYR010000279.1:0-14049 GCA_034694985.1 Campodea silvestrii
CTTGCCATTGGGCAATACTAAAAGCTTGAAGCTAGAAGTTCACATAAAACTTCTGGCTGAACCTCCCTACTATATGTTTAAGTAAATTTGAAATGAATTTTTATCTGTTACTTGGTTTAATATCTTCCCATATTAGCAAAATTGTTATAATTTGTACATTATGATAATTTTGCTGTGTGTATTAGTTACAATTAATTCAATTTGATAGTTTATCTGACTCCCATATCACTAAACTGCATATATATCATTGAATATGAGCAAGGACACAGCTAGATAACTACTTGTGATGATTGTATTCAATAAATAAGACCTCCATTCCTGATAATTTTTGAAAATGGAATAGCGTATTATTTATTCTATGTGACTGTCCAAGCTAACCAAGCACATGAGAAAAGTTATTTTCTCTCCAAAGAATACTGTACCGGTACTTTATTTAGCATACTTATTTTTATTTTAAATTTTGCTCATTATTAACTCATACTAATGCTTCGTCATAATTTTAACAATGATTTTGCTATATTCTTTTTAAGTTTTATGGTTGCTAGAGGTTATGTCTAACATACAGTATCATTTTTATCCTCAAATACATACTAGTAATAGTGTTCTGTTATTATGAAATAATTATGTAGTCACTCTAATTATCAACAAAAATATTATCGTTGTAAGCATGTAAACAGTGTGTTAAAATATTATCAAGCATGTTAACTTTTTTTTTTGCATGGCACTTTCATTAAAGATGCACAAAAAATGGTACATGCCGATAAGTATGTGTTTTTATCCATATTATGTAGAGCAAATATAACATATTCAAGAAAGTGAAAGTATTTCACACAATTTGCACATTCTCTAAGTTTCACAATTTATCGCAATTAGGCTACTGTTTAAAAAATAGCACTATTTATTTCAGACTCTAATTATTAAGAATAAATTCATTTGCAATACCGTACATATGATTGTTGATTATTAAACTATTTGGTAAGTTTTTATTTTCTTTGTAGTTTTAAAAATGGATCTTTAACAAGAGAACGGATTAGGAACCGCTGCACAGAGGATATTACTTGGGATTTATTTAATGAACTACTTGAAAGTACTCCAAGAGGAAATTTCGGAAATTTAGGTGAGAAAGTTAGTAAAATGTAGTTGATGATTGAAATAGTTTCAGGATTCTTAGATCTTTTTCACAATTAGACTATGTTAAACAATTTATTGTTAAAGATGAGTATGAGATTATGTCCTTAAGGGTGCAAAATGTTCAGTAACCTGGTAACCTAGTTACCGGGAACGAAATTTTAGCACAGGGGACGCCATACTCGCAGTCAAAAGTATTAAAAATACTTCGAAAAATATAAAACATAATTAAACATGCAAAGTTCCAGATATTTAAACATTGTACACAGCATTTTTCTTGTCTATTTCATATCTTTCAAATACTTTTGTTTCGTTACAATGGGATGTTTGAATCTAGAGATATCGTCTAAAAAAATCAAATAACTTCGAGCAAGAGACGAGAATAATGTCAATATTCATGAAATTAAATTGAGGAACAGTGTCGTTATGAGGGCACATAAAGACGACTTATATAATTATATATACTAAGTTTATTCTTTCAGGAATGTATTATGATGTTCAAGAGATAATACCGTTTGTAAATGGTGATCATCGTTTGAACAAAGCAAATATTTTGGTTTCACGTTTTCCAAGTAAAGAAGTTGAAGTAAGAGCACTTGTGGAAGGACAGTTTTTAGCTAAAAGAATTCATGCAGAAAATCTGGGATTTCAAATAGGTACGCTGCATATTTGTTTCTTTATGCATGTTGTAAGATTTTTATATTGAGTGAAAATACTGAAAAACATCAAATAACTTCCCAACAATAGTATCAATGTTTATATCAGTAATCATTATCTGCTGCCATCTTTAAAATTAATAAAAGAAAAGATATCAGACTAAGGGAACGGTAAATTAGTCAATAGAAAATAATATTGGGTCAAATGCATAAAGAAACGTATTAAATGCTTTTATGCCACCCTGTCAGGGAGGTCTAACATACATTAAGTCCTGTACATCTGACTGTGCATACTTTCTACTGTAGGTTCATTTGTGTGGATTGTATATAATGTTGTGACACGGACAACTTTTTGCAGGAATTATGGGCAGTTGTACACATTTGAAATATCTTCCAATACTGAAAATCTTCAGCATGGTGTTATATCATCCTGATTTGTGTCCGATAGCAAAAATATTTGTACTTGTAGGGATTTATTATATTTACACTGTCCGAATTTTAAAGCATTGCACATGCTTTGAAAATTCTAATCCGTAGACAACCTTTCTCAACAAATAAATGCAAAAGAAAGAATTTCGCATTACCCTGCTTTTATGAACACAAAAGTAAATTGTGGGTTTTCCTCCGATGAAGCAAGTCCACAGTTCATCAGCTGTTGTGAATCAGGATGATTGAATTCATAAAGACAACATAACTTGGTAAAGTTTACATTTAACATAATTTACAAAATAAAAGGCATAACTGAGATTGACTTTTGATAAACATTTGATAGGAAGATGTTGTTGAAATTGGTCTTTTTCTTTTGTTTAGCTTAATATTTTCCAAAAATATACTGAGTTTCTGTTAAACAATTTAACAACTTTGTTTGTTCCAGGCAGTGGAGATACTCGTGTTTTAGCTACTGGAGGTGCATCTGCAAATAAACATATTTTACAAGTGTTAGCTGATGTCTTCAATGCAGCTGTTTACACACAAGTATGTTTCAATGATATTCTAACAGTAACTTAACACAATTGCATTTAAGTACTTACCTTTCGAGTTTCAAGATGAGCCGTATAACATGTTATACTACTAGACAATATCGAATTCCGTTTTCATAAAATAAATGAATGCCAATTTTTTTTTCAGAACATGTTTCAATTATTTTAGTTATCAGTAAAAACATATTTTCCCACCTTCATATAAAGATACTTTGAAACATGCTTACAAACTTTTCCATGATGTCCAGCAAAAAAAATGAAATCTTTCACTATTACCATTCCAGAGTTACTAGCTTAGGAAAGTAGTGATGGCATCGCAAGTGTGTATTTGAAATACAGTACATAAAGAACTACCTTCCTGATAATATACGCATAGAACGAAAAAATATTCATAGGTACAGCTATGCTTTCTTTAATTTTTAAAAAAGGAATCAATATTCTGCAATACGCCGTTTTTTTTATCCACCCATCTGAATGTCAATTTCATTAGATATTTAGTACAAAGCAAGAATGAAAACCAATGCAGTCAGGCTCCAGAAATCCAGATTATGGGATATCAATTGAAAACATTTTGATGATGTCAGAACAGTACAGATGCAAAGAAGTTTTAAAATGTGGTAACTTGAGCACCGATGACTGAAATTAAATAATTTTTTTTTTAAATTTACAAAAATGTCTATGCAAAACTATTATTAATCAGAAAATGTTTTTGTTTGTTCGTCTGTACCTAGTAGCCATGGATATTACTTCTGAAATACTTTATGTTTAAAGCAATGACTAGATAAAGCACTTACTAGGACCCTATTCATGAACTATAGTACGCCTATTGTACACTGCTGCCTACATAAGCTTGGATTTCTCTAAATGGCATAAAAGTGCAAAATTTCTTAATGTCAGTGCAAATTTTTTTGCAAAATAAGTGCTAAAAACAACTAACTGTAACCATTACCCAATTAGTAAGAATTCGAGCTTGTCCCTTTTAGTATTTCAGGCTATAACTGGGAAGTGTCATAAATTTCTTTGTTGAGGTTTATGAATCGTCTTAGTTCAATTTTTGTATGTTAAGACTCTCGCAACAATCTACGGTACGTGAAATAACTTGGCTCTATCTAGGTAATGAATAGTATTTAATAGAAATGTAATTAAAAAGTACTAAATTTGTATTCCTGAATTTCGAACTAGGCTTTTGACATAAAATTTTACGCTACACTAATAAAAATGTATTCAATGTTACCGCTACAGCATTATACATATATGAAGTAAAGGGTTTCTCTGTTCTCCTCCTATAATTCATAAAAACCAATAATCCTTTTCAATATTTTTACTTTCCTCCTTCACTCAAAAAACAAGATGGATGATACTCATACAGAAAATATAATCATTCAGGATAAAGTTAGGAACACATTTCAGATTTACAGTTAACACTGACATCAGAATATGGAAATTCCCTTTTACACTTTACACAAGTATTACAATACTATTTCAAAACGATTTTATATTTTAGAGAGTACTATTTATTACACAATAAAACTAATTTAATGAATATATCATTAAAAAACCCAATAACTTCCCAATTTCTGAGTGGCCTGTTTCATCGATATGCATGTAAGAGAGTTATTTATGAAGCCTACTTTTAAAATGTACTGGGTACTAGATATTTTTTCTATATCCCATATTTGCAGTAAAATTCCATTAAATTTGGTTCAATATAGAGCCTAGCCGATTTCAATATGAATAAATTTTTCTACCTAAGAATGACCCAATTTTGGATGGGAATTTTCAAATACTTCGAAAAAAACAAAATTTTGTTATAGGCTAGACTAATAATTTATGCTAGCTCGTTACAGTAGGATTTTACTGTATATGATTGTTGTATTGGCAGTTTAATAGAAAAGTCATATAATTAGAGGTTGCAGTTATCAATCATTTTTGTAACTATCAGGCCTATAATTATAGTATGTGGCAAACTGAAGATAATATTATTCTGGCAATTTTTCTTTGATAGAAATTTTATCACAAACACTTAATTTAACAAAACTTGAGTCCTTGTATCATAATCATGTAATACCTTTAAATATGTAAAATTAAAAAGATGCGCAATAGAGTATGTGTGCACCGTTCATTTTTATATTACAGAAAATTCAATTAATTTTCTCTTACAGGATGTTGCTAATTCAGCTTGTCTTGGTTCTGCATATCGTGCAAAACATGGACTTTATGGAGAAAGAGTAGCATTTAGTGAAGTAATAAAATCTGGGGAGGATTTTCAACTTACATGCACTCCTCATAAGGATGCTGCACAGGTAATATTATATAGATTAACATGTATCAAGTATTGGTACTTTTGTATTATCATCACTACTGAATATCATGCGTGGAATAACTTTGATAACCTAGTAACCGAGAACGATCTAATGCCACCAGGAATGAAAAAATGCAAACCGAAAGAAAGTCAATTATATTGTAAAACACTAAAAAAATTTGTAAATTCAACTTTCTACACACCAATTTTATCTCCTCGTTCTGCTCTACCATTTGCTTTTTGTTTCCTTCAACATGAAAATTGTAGTTCAAAAGTAATTTTAAAATAAGGAATGGATTTTGTACCATCTAAAATTCTAAATATTGATTATACATGTTCATATCTACAGAACGCTGTTATGTACACTTACGATTTCACGCATTATGCTTTCGGAAAAGAGAAAACTTTTAAAGTGTAAAGAACTAAGATATATATACTGTATATATATATTTATATATGTTCATTTCATGAAAATTTTTGAGTGACGAGTAGCCTAACATCCGAAATGAATAATTTTAAAACAAAAGAATAACTGGAGGAAATGTCGTCTTTTAACTATTGCAGTGAAAATCGAAATGGCCAGATGAGAAATTTGAACTTCCATATTTTTGAACAGATTGTCCTAGAAAGATGATTTGTATATTTCATTGTAATTTTGAGAAGTGCACGATTCCAATGATATGTAACTTGATGGAGTTATTTAAAATTGAGTTTTTCGTAGGGGGGTTCAGGAACGAAAAATTTGGTTATCGTAAGCAAATAGAACTTTTTCCAGACATGCTGAGTACCCTCACTTATTTTATTGCCACTACTATTTTAATTCAGGGCTTGAATTTCCCAGTAGTTTGCTAGCCTCAGGTTGGTGACTTCTGTTTTTGGCTAGTAAAATAAAATCCCACCAGTTAGGTTGGCTAGTGCATTTCTCCCCCTTTGAAAACGTGGCACAGTCGCACAAAATACGTGTCTTGAAACGAGGATTTCAAAAATGTCTAAATGAAATCAGTAGGTTGAGAAGTCATATACTCAAGTTACGGTACAGTAAAAAAATACCCTACGTTGCTTGAAAATTATGAAGCGGAAATTCAATTGCAAGGTTAAAATTATGTAACTCTGTAACCTTTTATCGGATTCCAATGAACAAAAATCTATTAAAAGTGCAGAAAAAGATGGGAAAATTTATGTATAACATGGCGACATTCACAAAAATTGTGTGTTCTGCAGCACTCAGGCAGTGTGAGTACAATATTTTCAAAATATTCTATTTTTTATTAAATCATCTACGACACAGAATATTTGTCCCAAAGAAAAAGTTCTGAATATCTCAATATCAGCACTGGTAAAATATCTGAAAATTAAAAGTTTTCACATTTTATGGCATTGTAGTCTCTTTCATTGAATGCTGTAAATAACATTAGTCTACAGTATGCACAATATCAATATTCACAAGGCCTACAACTGTATACATGTATGTTGTAATTTGAATACAGCATATGAAATAGTAGTTTGCAATGAAATTATGATTTTAATAATCTTTCTAATTTTCAAATTTATTTTTAAAGATTTTTTTTCCTTCCTTAAGGATTTCTGATTTTCATTGTGACAACCTCCAACAATTTAAAAGATAATTATCTCCATCAAATTAGCTGTTCCTGTTATTTTTAAAATGAGTTTGTATGAAGATCAGGATGTTTCTGACTCTAGTGCTTAAAATATAGAATTTGTATATATTTTAACAAAGCCTATGTTTCGTTTTCATTCTTATACTGTTAAAATAAAACATATGTCTAGATCAAAGGTAGCAAACACGCGGCCCGCATGCGGCTTTCCTATGGCATACTCTGTGACCCGCTTAATAATTTTGAAAATTCAATCACCTAAATGTGTTGAATACATCTGTACAGGGACGTTCGGAAGTGGCCATACAACTACTGTATATATGACTCGATTCGGTCTTTCTTAGCAAAACTGCAACTTTGGAAATGTCAACTGAAGAAAAATAATATTGTACATTTTCCTACGCTCAAATCGGATTCCAGTGAAATGTCGAATTTTTCTAACTACGTACCGAAAATACAAGAATTTAATAAACGAATTTCAAAAGAGGTTTTCCGATTTCAAAATTTATAAGGTTGAACGTAATTTGTGTAATTCGCCATTTTCCATTAGCATCGACACTCGATAGTGTACAAAAAAGAAATACAAATGAAAGTAATTGAATTACAACGCACCTTAATTTCAAAAAATAAATACGACAACGTCGGTAGGTCAGAATTCTTTAAATTTATTGAAACTTACAACCCCAAGTTTAAAAATCATTGCGCAATTTATTTTCTGATTTCGGAAGTACTTACCTATGCGAAAACTTACTTTCCCTTATGAAATTGAACAAAAGTAAATATTGTTCCTAATAAGACTCTAGATTAAGTTCAATATTACACAGTCATTGCCTCAAGGCTGCAGGACCTGACATAGACGGATCGGTGCAGCAAAATGGATGTCAGATTTCTGGTGTATAGGTAAGATTTAGTCATCTTACATGTACGTAAAATACGCTAACTTGATTTGAATTATGTGTTTTTTTTCCTTTTCATGCGGCTCGCTTCACCTCGTGGTATTATTTTATGGCCCATTTAATGTTTTGAGCTTGCCACCCCTGCTTTATATGTTTATTATCATTTGCTCGGGCGAGTACCTACAGTGCCTAATGGGTAATCCGGAACTGACTAGAGTATTATTCTTACTTCAAACCCGCATTGAAAAGGCATAGTCTCGCATCATGCTTGCAATAACAAAATAAACTACCGATTAAGTTCACCAATACAGTTTATTACTATTATTAACACAAGTATAGGAAGTGTAATAATTAATTTTTTCCCAATTAAAAAAAGCACTGTTTATCTTTAAAGTAAAACATAGAAAACTGCTTTAATTCTTCCAATTTGTCTTTATTTTTCCGACCACGGTTTCAACATTAAAATAAGTCATATTCAAGGACTATAAAATTTGAAGAAATATAGTTCAGAACACAGTATGCTATTGTAATCAAGTAGCCTAAATACTATTTTCTGAACGATCCTTTCTGAGCGATCCTTTCTGAACGACTTTTTAAAAGTTGAAATCATGGTCGGATAAATAAAGACAAATTATTTTGTGGGCCCTGGCCTGAAGATCCTCTTTTCAGAGCGAAACATACAGTACTCAGTTGCCTAATAAAAATTATTGTATGGCAGGTTGATTACCTGTGTACTGTATATATATATCGATTTAGAATTTTACCCCTCTCCACTTTCGAATTACAAGCATTTGTGTTACACAGCATTTAAGCAGTATACAATACGCACAAGGCCGTACATTAGGGGGGATTTTGGGGATGAACACCCCCCCCCCCCTTAGCAAAAAAAAAAAAGAAAAAAAAAGAAAATTACGAAAATTTTGCAAAATTTTCTCTAAATCGGCGTAAAAATAGCATATTTTGACCAAGAAAACCTAAAAAATTTCGGCCCTCGCTGCGCTCGGGCTTTTACATATATAAATTGCTGGAAAATTTTCTTACTCCCTCTCCAAAACCCGTCCCTTAGCAAAGTTGTATCTACGGCCTTGCCCCGTAGCAACCCCTACGAACGCCCATGCGTATTTTTAACAAGAAAAATTGATTAAATCCATGACCCCGAAAACATATAAGTTGATACCATACACTCTGCCATATGAAATCTCATTAATGGCAGCCATTTTGTAACAGGGTCGCTATCTTGGATGCTTGTCACTTTTCATGGTGTCTCCCGATCTTTCTTTCATTGTATAGCCATAAACTACAATCCTACAAAAGGAAATATTCTTATCAGAATCTGCAGTTTTTCGATTAATTCTGTCGCGTAGCACCTCCACTAACATGTACATTTACATACTTAAGCTGAAGAAGCCTTGAAAATTACAATATGAGACTTGCAGGCCGTGTGAACAACGCCATTTACACAATAATAACTATAAACAACTGTTGTGAAAAATAATAAGAGATAGGTAATTAATATTCTACTGTTGTAATTCATTACTATCTGTAAACTCACATGAAAAGATATTGTCAGAAGCATAGATCTAACATGTCAGAAATTCAATTAATATCAAGTGTCAAATATTTTATTCTATATTTTCTGATGTCTTTAAATATTTAACACTTTCATTTTGTGAAATAGATAACAATATATCTGCTTGCATTGAACTTCAACATATATTGCGAGCATGGTTCTCAGCCGCACGTTTAATGTTTTATCAAAATACTTTTTACAGTGTGAGTGAAGCTATTTGCATTTTTGGCAATTTTTTTTTTGGCAATTAAATTAAATTTGTGGCAAATTACTAGCGTTTTAAAAGTAAAATAAAGCTACACATACTCCTACATGTTTGTTATAATAGTTTTATACTTTCCATTGAGAGCTAATCTTGCAAACTGAAGTCGCTAACAGAAACTATGTATAATTTCGAAATATTGTATTCTATTGAAGTAAGATGGGACCGTGTCAAAACACCTCTCTTCTAATCCTGTGATTATCTCAAAACACTCCCTCTTCCACCTAATGTTGAAAAATATTTTCCAACGTAGTCAAAGGAGAACAATATGAATAAACAGGTACAGTAAGTTAGGAAATGGGTTTGAATGTTTATTAGTTCAGCAAATTTTGTTACTCTGTAAACAATAATGCACTATTTTTAGAGTTCCATCTGGCTTGCTGATAGCAAACACAGTGATTTAATAATGGTACCTTCATAACACTGATAATATTTAGGATTGCAAAATCGGAAAGAATTAGGGTTCTTCAGGAGCGAGCATCTCGCTCGACTTGGTGAGTCTTGGTCTCGAGTTTTCGAAAGGAGTCTCGTTCTCGACTTTGCAAGTCTCGATCTGACGATCTCGACTTTGAAAGTCTCGGTCTCGAGTCTCATCTCGACCGAGACGCTCGAAATCGGGACTAATTTTTAAACGACCGTCTAGGCCATAAAAGTCCGAGCGTCTCGACCTTGAAACTCTGAGCACCTCGTTTTTTTTTATAACGAGCGTTTCGACTTTGAATATTATAAGGGGGAAGCCCCGCTATTTTCTTATCTCAATGTATACTGCTACTTTTCTTCTAGACACCAGTGGCGTGTTGAAGGTTTTGGGCCTCAGGGTCCAGCAGTTACAGAGGGCCTCATTCAGGGGCGTCTTAAGAAATTTTGGGGCCCGGGGCTACGTTCCAGTATGAGGCCCTATATATTTATCAATAGTGTAACACTGTAGTTATTATTATTATTATTTTTTTCTTGCTCCGAATTCGGTAATATTATAAGTAGTGTGATGGCCAATATTGCTTTTTAATTTGAACTGTAGAGCGTAAAAACAGTCGTATATGGGAATTTAGCGCAGGTGGGTTTTGTTCAGAAAGCAGTCGAAGTAGTAAATAAAATGGACCACGAGCGTAGCGATGGCGAATTTTTTTCATTTAATGAAAAACTGTGCGATTTTAATGCAATTTTTACGGACAATTTGTATATGTATAATGTATGACAGTGTCGTTCAGAATACTATAAAATGCCTGTAGTTCCACTGTCACAGACAAAAAGTCCTTAATATACCAAAGAAGGAAATTATCCTTAGTAAAGAAAGCATGCTCGTATATACTTAGGATAAATCCTGTTATGTCCTAAATATTACAGTTTAGAAGAAATAACTTGTCACCTGCTTCCTGAAAGAGATTAAAGAATTTGTAGTGTGAATCTTTTCAGAGAGTTTATTCGAAAGATTAACAGCAGAATCTAAAAAGGAGTTTTGTATTTTGTTGGAATAGTGGCGCCTCCGGAGAAGAATTCGACATCTACAACTTCCACCTCTACCCACGACTGATAGTAGGTTACTACAGTGGCATCCAATTAGGTACATAAGTTTGAAATAATACATACTTCAGATTAAAATAGCAGCTCAATGTGCCGTCAACAATGTTATTATCCGTTCTTATAACAAGTTTTTCAATTATTAAATTGCAATAGTACAACTTCGAGAACAGTTCCGCCGTCACGAATAACACCGCCATAAGTCTCAAAACTGTTGGACACACCAGATTACTTTTTCATTCCAAGTTCAACTCTTTGAAGACCCAATCCCGATGGAATAATGGATACTAATCCATATAAGAAGTTAACTTGGAATATTATTGAACTTTATAATTTGAATGTGCATATGCTTAACTTGTTTTATGCAGTCATGAGAAATTAGAAGAGAGTTTGGTATATTCCAATAATAATGCATGCTAATATTATTCATGGTACATGAAAGAAAAATCCATCATTTTGGATCGATGGTCGACGGATTGAAGATTCAGGGTGGGAGACAGAAGAAGAAGAAGACGGTTGTTTATGACAAACCTGCTCTACTCATATAGAAAAATGATTTTCATGTTACATTAGTATTTGAGAGTGAGAGAGAGAGAGAGAAATAATTGTATCATTTAGTTAGAATTCAAGCAGGAAATACTCGCTCTCATCGAGAAATGGTGGCAAAAATATTTATTCCATACAAAAACTAATATAAGAATTATAATGAAATATGCTCTTTATGATCATTTCTACTTTCCTTTTTGTAAATCCCACTTCATATAGTATTATAGTCCGCTTGCACAGATCACGGTGTTGGATTGCTTATGTTGTTGCTGATGGAAGTCGCCGTATGGGTAGTCTTTACGGGAGGATTTTCCGTGCGACAAAAGAAAAGTGGGCTCAAAAAGTTACATGTTTTATAGCACGGCAATCAAACATATACTAATCTATAACCTCGTATTTTAAGACTTTTACAGCACGGAAAGTCATCTCGTGAAAACGGTGTATCTGGTAAAGCCCCATATTTTATTGATCATCCCGTGAAATCGGTGCATACGTTAAATTTCATATTTTGGATAATTGATATTCTCTCGTAACCTTATGACCGAACACCGAAGGACAATATATAACAGTGAGGAAAAAATTTGCAGCTAAGAATACAGACAATAATATTGATTGTTTTTTCTCCTTTTCAAGCATAATGAGATTAAACAAGATTCGGGAGTGATGACGGCGTATACCTCGGTGTATACTTTCCGTATTTTGTTCAATGTAGACTTACTTCATACTTCAAGATAAGCGTAATTATATGAAAGTTTCCTTTTATTTATTAACAATATTCTTTTCAAAATAAGCATGGAGCATCTTTAAATTGTGAACCTCACTTCGATTATTATTCCAAAACTGTGCAAAAGATATTGATACAGTATATACGGTATAGTTGGAAACAAACACACACGAAGAAAGGTCGAAGAAAAATAATTAAAGAAAGATTTTGAAGCTGTTTTTGAACAAGATCGGATACAGAAAAATTATTTGCATTGTTTGTACAGCCTATCGATCATACTCGGTCTTGAATACAAACTTGTTTATCAACTATAATTTGAAATATATTTCCAAGTGATGATTACAACATATTTACTGTATTCCATATTCTATGGTTGTCCTGAGTGTACCTGTAGAGCTATAACACAAAAACGCCGTCCGTAATAACGACATCAGCATGTGATTTGCTCTATCGAAAAAGAACATTTTGTCGAAACTCATACTCCTGTAAACTGTTTCACTTTTCCAAGAGTCTGAGTCTTTTTTCAGATAAATCATACGTTGTTAGTTGCGTAGGCTACTGTATGTGGTTAGTTTCACGAACACCAATAATACTCTATATGTTTCCACTGCTTTTGTAGTAATTCAAAACACCATCTTTATTCAATATTAGTGACGATCTGCTGACGTTCGTTGAACTCCGTCACACTTTCAAGTAACAAATCCATAATATTAATTATTTACACTTTAGAAAAACGTACAAATTACGTAATGTAATTTCCATCCCTACAACAGCCTATAGGCCAACAAGGTGGGCACGGGGACCTACAATTTTAATGTGGGGTCCGAATCACACGAGAACGGTCGGTGTACTTTACATGACCCAATATGGGCACACAATGTATCGTAACAGTTTGAAGTGAAGGTTGGTGAAGTTTTCACTCCCGCTGCAGGTCTTGAGCACCAGTCAACTGGAGTTCCATCACAGTAGAGTCAATAAATTTCAATATTTGTTAGTTACAAGCTGAAACCATGAATACCAAGCACACTTACGCTGAGACAACTTCTCAGTTATTTTGTTACTTTCATACAACTGGATTTACTGTGCATTTATATTTTTATCAACAGCTTACAAGTACTAACAAATAATTATAATGAATCCATTTCAGCATCATTTTACAAATGAATCAGTACCCAGTGTTTTTCACACAGTACCGTACTTGCCAGAGGCAGCATTTGGAAACTTTTATTTTTCGCAACCTTTAATACGCGCGTCAAGTGTTAAACCGAAAAATGTAACGCTTGTATCACAGGTCACTGACTTGTAGGGATCTCTATCTTAATTAAGATAGGAAATGTTCATTAATACGCTTCGGTGCTATTTGTAATTATTATCAACTAAGTGTTGCAATTGAGTTGTTGGAGAGAGAGGCGAAAAGATGAGCCGTAATTTGTTTCCTTCTAATATGTGCTCCAGGCAACGAACGAAAGTGCTGCTGCAGCGTTGAACGGGAATGCCGGCAATGGTGCTGGCAAGTATAGAAAACAGTGATTGAGCGGGGGTAGTTACACTAAGTATGTAATATGAAGTGTAGAATAAATGACCAATAAGCCTTAAGCGAAATAAGATGTTGTTTTGTTGATAAGTTATGAGCTTCTATTGCCAGTAAGAGAATATTATTTCATTACGGTTTCCCGTAAAGAGATAATATCATTTCGATCTCAGTCTTCTCTACAAACACTGGACTATTTAGATGGATAAAACAGTTGCAGTGCCGTAGCTAGGCGTTTCGGCGCCCGGGGCAGGAACTTTAATTTGACGCCCCACCCCCCCAATTTCCAAAGTGTGTCATTTTTTTTTTGTCTGATGGAG
>JAQFYR010000280.1:0-14047 GCA_034694985.1 Campodea silvestrii
GAGTTAAGGTACAATCACAAAACAGCTTGTTGCATTAAAAGCTGCGAGCGAGTGAAATTTCGTGCTTTGCGTTGAATTTTAAAACGGCCTGAAGCTGAGCCCACTGTATTTTTGACCAACATTAAACTGTGCAAAAAGGTACCTTTCATACCATTCAATTCAGGTAAGCTTTAATATTTTGTTAAAATAACTAATTAGACTGGAGTTTGAATAGATATGGAAGTACTCATCCGCTAGAAATTATACTGGCACGCTATAAACAAGCACTACACCTTGTTTTGTGAATGCATCTTTAAGCTGTTAAGGTAACAAGTTCGCAATTTCAGGCACCATGCGAATTCCTCGTCACTGTGGATCAGTTTGTTACATGCTTTTGTGTTGGAATACAACAATTTTTAATGTTTTATCTGCACTTCACAATTGTATGTAAAACTATTAAGCTTGATACAAGTTATCAGAATATCTAATAATACATTTGTAGATGATGAGTTTTCTAATTTGTATTAAGTGATGAACTATGATTGGCTTTTGTTATTGCCGGAAGTATATATTTAAGAATGTTCGCAAGTAGTTAGGAATGTATGAAACATGTGTGGTTTCAAACGAAAAATATTGGATTAGAGGAAATTTGTTGGAATCAAATTTAGGAGTGCTTCATGAATAACTTGCTATTGACGGAAAGTCGGAAACTATTTCTGGATCAAGAAAAATTATCTCGAAACGAGCAGTCACCGTGAAAATAAATCCTTTTTCCAGAAACCCTAAAAACGATTTTTTATATATATATTTTTTATTTCGAAAAACTTATCAGCCGAAATTCGACTTCGTTTCATTAGCTGCTTAGCAAATATTTTCAGCTGAAGTTTATAAACTATTTATCTTCATTGATATGAATTTAGCGAAAGAAATGCTCGATACAATTGCAAATTCCTCTGTATAAGGAACATGGAAGATGGAACTTACTGATAAAGTTTATGTAACTGTGTTTAACGTCAACATTTTGTAAGAGTAGAGGCATTGATCAAAATTTTCAACTACAGGTTTAATAATAGCGGCCTAAAATGAAAGGAATTACGGTTTTGTTTCAGGGAATGACACAAATTTTTGATAATATGCTCCCCGATCCATGCGAACCCACCTCCACGTGAATGGAAGTGGTAACGACCGTAAAATGTCGACTAAGAGGTTAAAAAAAATATAAATATTATATAAAAAACTGTTTTTTTTTCGCCGTTTTCGCCACCTGCGGTTTTGACTCAGTTGTTTTGACGCCCGCTGTTTTTGACCCGCTGTTTTGACGTACATTCATTATCACCCGTATTAAGATGTTACTAATTTGAGATTCTACAATGATATTTCTTCTTCTACATACATTTATAATGGTCTTTGAACACTTTCTTCGTTTCCTTTGTCATAGGATGATTTTTCTTCCAACATTTTAATGTTTCTCTCTCTGCTGTCACACTCCAAGCTTTAGGATAAGTGACAAATTCCTTGGAAATACCTGTTGGAGCGGAGTTACCTATGGGAACATCCTGAGAAATTTCAAAAATGAAATGACATTAATAACGTTTAAACTGATCGCAGGGGTGCCCATCCCCCCAATAAGCATGACGCAAAATCCCCCCCAAAATGAAAGTTGACTGTAATTAAATACAATTATGTTATAAAATATAAATCTTCAAGCATTCGTGAGACTTCGATACAATACTTATGGCATTCAGATCCTCAAAATATTTCTTGACTTTTTTAAAATGCACAAGAGTATACTATATTTTTCATTTACAATATCACTAGTTAATTTATTTCACTTGCATAGTCAGGTTTGCTGTTGAAGCTGATGAAAGTCAGAACTGCAAACCTTTGACATAGAAATGTAGAAAAAAAAGGCCAGCCCTTGTAGCTTTGAAGTATCCGCTCGGACGAAAATTTTTATATTTTCAAATTAAAGCACAGATGTCGCATGGGTTTTATTCCAATGTCGCGAAAATTAAGTTTCTGTTTTGTCGAAAATGGTGAATTACTTTTTTGGAATATCTCCCAAAGCCTCAAAATATGTATTTCTACATTATTAACCCTGAAATTATGTATTTATATGTGCAATATAAAACTGCAAATTCGGATCGCTCATAGTAGTAATCGAAAAACTACAAATTACTTTCAGTATGTCGGGCAACCATAAAAAAAATATCATTTTATGCTTTTATCCGAGTCCCAGCAGTCATGACTCGGACCTTGACTTTTCACAAAAGCGAAATAAGAGCAAACTCGTCAAAAATAAATTAGACATTTCTGTTCCTGATATATGATACGAATGTTTGACACCAAGGCGGTGACAGAATTCAATAATCACAAAACCCTATTAGCTAAAACAAAATCTGCTATAAAAGTGAAAAGTAGAGTTAAAGAGAATTTTTTTTCGGAAAAATTAGACAAAACGTTAATATTAGGTGAAAACTGATAATGAACGTATAATTTTCACTAAATCAAGAAAAAAATACTTTGGAGCTTAAATGATTAAAATAATGGTTTACCCTTTTAAATGACACCTTAATCAATCTGGCCGTATAAGTTTTTTTCCGATTTCTACCTAAATTTAATTAGGACTGCTGGACATCAGGATTAAGAATGCTCTGAATCCTGGGGCACAATTAAATGCTGGTCTCTTTGACATCAAAAAATGCATGAAAGGTTGAAAGCTACTCCAGAAATTAAAAACATTATTTTAAGTATTGTAATAAACTGAGCAGTGCTTTATCTAGAATTTTTCGAAGAGATAGGCAGACCCAAGAAAAGCATAGAAATGCGGAACTATACAGCAGATTGTCCAACACAGCAAAAGTGAAAGCGTAAATTTGTACAGTTTCTTCGTAATAATAATAATGAGATAAAAATACGGATTTTAATGCATTGGATTGATTACAACTGTCTTGTCTTCAATATCAAATTTTGATCATTTAATTTAAGTTACATGTTAAAAATATTCCTAATTTTTTATGGTAGTGTTTGCTTTATTCACTGTACATTCTTTGTTTGTAATAAATATATCAATTATATTATTAAATTGTTTCTGTTATTTCGATTCATGTTTGTATTTAAATTCACATGAAACTAGGCTGTGATCAATTCAAATTGTTTAGGAAACACAATGATTTTTTCAGGAGTATAGGAGTATGAAAACTAGATTGTAACTGTGTAAAATGATGCTCTTTGAATGGTAAGATATATGTGTGGTTTCAAATGATCCAGAATAAAAAGTTTATAACTTCATAATTATGCCACCTAGAGGGGTTTGTGCATTACCAGTTTTACCATGAAGAAAATTAGTGCCTGTGATTTTGAAAAGTTACTATGTCAGTGAAATGTTACAATACAAATTATAATTAAAATAAAGACGGAATATAAAAAGAAGTTACGTCCGTCCCTGGAAAGTACTGTTGAAGTTTCTAATCAGAAGAGGCAACGCAGTAATCAGAAGAGGCAACGAACCTAGTCAACCTACATGTACTCGAAAGTAGCCTGGAAATTGATTGTACAAATATTGACAAATATACTGATAGTAAATTCTTATTACAGTGTTTCCAAGGATGCCCATCGTCAAAATCTCAAACCCCGTACTTGATTAATTTGATATGGCACAAGCTAATTATTCTTTGTAATTCACCTTCTTTTATGATACATCTTCGGCGGATACATGGTCATTGTGGTCTAAATAGCAATGCGATTGCAGATGCAAGTCATGCAACTACTAAATCTACATCCATCCATTCACAAACGCCCAAAGTAAAATTAACGTTGATTATTATTTCTAGTGATGCCGTCGAGCGCACTCGAGTTCGGCTCGTGTATACACGAGCAGCTCATTTGGGCTAGAGTAGCCCGACATCTTATAATTCATATCATTGCACGTTTATAAAAACAAATTGCTTCTCCAGCATACTGTGCTCAGTGCATATTATGCATTGCATGACTTGATATTTTATGTTGCTGTAATCAGGCTGGAAAATCTTCCGTAACATGTAACCTGGTTACAGTGGGAAAAAAAAATTGGATGTTGAGATTTTGTGGAAATTTTTTGAAGCCAAAAAAAAAGGAAAAAAGAGAGAAAATTAGAATTTTTTTTATAATAAAAAAATAGGAAAATTGTGCAAATAATTCTAATTATGTAGCATAAAAATAGCATATTTCGACTAAAAGAAATGAAAAAATTGCGGACCTCACACTGTTCGGGTTTTTCCATACATAAATCACTGAGAAATTTATTTAAAACCCTTGCCACAACCCCCTCCAGATGTATTTTGAATATCCTGTGTATGGAAACTGTAAATTACATTGTAGAAAAATTTCGCAATATTTGGGCAAAAATATGCTTGCCATGGCTGGTTGCAATAAAGTTCGGAAGATATTCCACCCCTGACTGTGATTTTTCTCTCTTTTTTTGGTTTTAATTATACTCCTGAAGGTAGGAATATTTTCCCCGAAACATATAGAGCCAAATTTTCGTTTAAGATAGCGAGAACACGAACATTTCACTCAATGGCAGTGAATTCTATTCCTTCAAAAAAATGAGATATTTAATTTTTTTTCCAAATATCTTTTAGATTTTCCACAAGTTAAATCACAAAATTTTGAAATAAAGTTCGCAAAGCACATTCTTATTGGAAGTGATAAATAATAATGCAACATACTTTGGGCGAAGATGCATAAAATTCGTTACCATGGAATGAAATTTTTATTCGTCCTTTGTAACTCCTCTAAAACAAAAAAAAATATAAAATATGGGGTTTAAATGACGGCACTATCTGCCACCTTTAAGTGTGTCAGCACTCAGTAGTTCGTGTCTGCACACTGCAATAATATCTTGAATAGTGTTTGCATTTTGTAACACTGGCTTTGATATAACATTATATTTTAGTAATGTTTGTATAATATTATATTTGAATTCACACTGCAGATTTAATATAAAAAAAATTATGATTACATTGCAAGGAACCAAAGTCAACTCCTTCAACCAGCCGACAGATGACACCTTCCACTTCACGACTACAAACTCGTCGGGTAAAGTCGAATAGAACCCTATTTTAACATCCGACAAAAGTGTCGGAAAAGCTGTCCTGGCAGCCTCAGCAGCAGCTCCTGCCACCAGAACAGTATATAAACACCTGAAATCCATCATCGTGAGGACAGTGGGGGACAGGGTCCCCGAGGGAGAAGTACGTCGGGTGACACTAAGCCAGGTGTCGCCTCACAGCTCCCCCAGAGTAAGATTGCAGAGAGTGAAGGAGCTCTCTGCCCACCAATCTCAGATCCAGCCTTGGGAGGAGAACCAGAATCAGTTATAAATGATTCTCATCCTCCTCAACCGAAGACTACACCTAAGGAGTAGGAATTGCTGAACAGATCAACAGTACTCTACTTCCAACTGTATGCCGAGTCCCGCACCTCTCTTTGACTACACTATTGTAGTCCAGCACGTTTTATGCACAAGCACTCCAACTTGTGGCCAGTTTCACTCATCTCACGATGCACGTAGCACCTACAAGATTGTAGATTTGAATTTAAATTGATATATAATAATTGTCCCACTAAATTACAATAATATTATAATAGTTTGATCCCAACAACAATTATAACTGTGAAATATTATATTAGTAGTTTTATTGATATGTCTACATACGTGTATTAAATAATTTAACACACATAATTTGCATGCTAGTGAATATTCTTATCTTATATATTGTGTGCATAGCTATTTCTACTGTATTTTGCGAATTTGGCAAACTTTATTTGAAGGTGTTATACCAGAAAGCTTTTTGCTTATGTATAACTATATTCTTATTTTAGTGACCATATCTTTTGTAGTCCATAATATAACATAATTTGAAGTTTGTGAGAAACTACTATTTCCAGTTTCACCGTTTGTAATGAATGTACAGCTTAAATAAATATTTATATGCAACAAACCGTTATATAAACCTTGGTGATTCTATCCGCACTTGTTTCTTAAATTATCGTTCAGGACAATATTTTTTTAATGAGCTTAATAAACGGAAAACACTAGAAAAATAAAATAAACACACCTCTGTAAAGTCCGTAATATTAAAAATACGTATTTCCACTTTTGCTTATACTAATTTCATACTATAACTGTTAACTAACTCAAGGATCTACTATACTTCTACAATAAATATAACTACAACGATATGAAAATAGTAATGATTGAGCATATTCACCACAATCGTGAACTAAGAATGTCTAAATTAATCGGAACCCCATTTCCCCAGTGTCTCACCTCGCCCTGATCGAGTCCTACTGTCGATCCCGCATATGGACACAGTTGATACCACCGTGCTCCTTAGTGCTTTGTTTTGTTACCTGTTATTACATAATAGATTGTAAAAATGTTTTACTGACACTCCAAATTCATATGTACATGTACATTGCATGGTGAATTTACTGAATTGTTCAGTGGTCGTAATTTCGAATAAGGGATTATTATTATTTATTATGTTTTTGGTAACGGAGTTGATATGGTTTATAGGTAAGAGAATCGTATTAGATATCATGACATTTTTTATCACAAAGGAAAGACTTAAGAAAACGGAACAACGTTTGATGTCAGGATATAATAAACTTGAGAGGCAACTGCATAAGTAATCTACCTCGATAAGAAGGCGTACAGTTTGTAAGACTTTTTTTTTCTTTTCAATCTAGCCCCTCCTGATATGGCACTTGTATTACAACTTTCCCGACACTGACAATTCTGTAGAAATACCAGAAAAATGTGATCCTTTCCTGGTACCTCCAAAGCACTGACAGTCGGGTCTTGTGGAACGTATTCATCATCGATGGACTCTCTCAGCCACTTCCCCTGTATGAATAAGGGTTTCACATTGGATTCTGAATTTATAGTTCTACGCTGACTGCATTGATTTTAATTAGTGTTCAATTACTCAAGCTTCGATATTTCCGTCAAAGTGCTTGACTGACTATTTATTTTTGATGTCCTATTATTCAAAAACCAAGGGTTGGAAAAGATTGCTCTTGGAGGCATCGCAACCGAAGCGATTTAGAAACGTGGTACATATCTGAAGTCAGCAAGAGTTGTTTCCCTGACATTGGCAAGTGGTCGATATATATTATTTACGTAGTTGCCCTCGTATTCTGTGCTTTGGTGCTGATTTCTTGCAAAACCGTAAATTATTTGCAAATTTTCCTGCCGATTTAGAGAATATTTGAAAATTTTATCGCAGTTTATGTGTTCATTGTGTATTTATGTTTCATTTTTGTGTTTTAAATCATTGAACTAATTTCTTACTGACAAAGTTGAAGTTGGATGCTACTTTTACAAATTTATAATACTACTGTTTTCATTGAAAAGAAAATTGTTTAATCTGGTATAGATTTATCTAATACGTTTATAATAGTGTATCGCAAGAACTTAAAGGCAATATAGAAGGTACGGAAGAAACAGGCATAAAAGGCTGGCTTTCTTCCTAAAAGTGTAAGATTTACAACCCGGTATTGTTCTTTTCAACCAATTCCTACAACTCCCCCCCGCTCTCCCCCTACTCGAACTTCTGTTCGTTCGAAGTTCATTGCTGTTCATACGTTTTCATAACCAATGAAATAACCCGTTTTCCTGAGTGAAAAAAATATCGAAAAATTCCTTAAAATCCGCACTATATCTGCATATTTTGCGCTAAAAATTGTAAAAATTGGTACCGGGTTTTCCAAACTGTCGAAGGCACAGCAGGGTAGAGAAATGACATGTTTTGTCCTTCCTATTTCACTTTAGAATATCCACATCATGGGCAGAGCATGAGAATTTAAGGAAACCCAGCAAAACTATGCCCAAGCGAAGCGAGATCGAAGCATTTTACATTTTCATTTGAAAATGTGCAGTTGTAATATGAATTTTTATTCTTTTATTCCGTTTTCCTTCTCAAATTTTAAAATACCACATTTTGTAGGGGTCAATTTGTCAACGTTATACAATTTGCAGTAACTTCAACACCACTGTAGGAAGTTGAGTTAACCATTTAGAAGTTTCCCCTAAACATATTATTGTACCAATACTTCTGGTTGAAGCAGCTCTTTATTATTATAACTGCTTCATAGCATGGAATGCTTTTGCGGTTTCAACAAACTTGCAAACCTTTCAAATTCCATTGCCACAAGTATATTTGGTTTTGCAGTGAGAGATGTCGGAAGAATCGTCCCAGTTGTGCAAGTGATACAATCTATTATACCTTCATGAATTTGGTTGATAGGTGCCCAAGTTGCCCAACTCCCATTCTGTTAAGATCCCAAACCTGCTCCTGTATGAGGGTACGATTCGTACGAAGCTGTATACTTTAAGGTGGTAAGAACTCATCCACGTGTGAAAGAAACTTTGGAGACAATCATGCTTGTGAAGGTCTTGTATCACATGTATCTAATCTAAGGTATGATGGGCTGTCACTGAAGTTCAATAATTGAAGTGGGAAGAGGGATAAAGCAAGATGGAGGAACATATTGTAAAGCATATTGTATGATGTTAAAATATAAGAGGTGTTAAAATAGATGTCCTTCATTATGTTGATTTTGATTTCAATACCTTTTGAGCTCCATAATTCGATTGTTTTTAGATGAATAGTTGAATACCTCCTAAATTGATAATCTGGCTTAAATGTATGAAGAAATTCTGCAAAAGTAAAAAAAAGAATGCCTTTTTTTTAACTCCAATTTTTAATTTATAATAAAGTCATGTAATGTTCTGATATTTAGTAAATAAAGGTTTGTTATTAACAGGCATCATTACATTATTTAAACAACAATTTATGACAAAGAAAAAAAATTGTTCTCCAGCTTGATCCAGCTTGATCCAATTTTTATTTTATTTTTACTACAATTCCATGTTTGTGTTAAACACTAGAGAAAAGAGAGCCACAAAACTACTGTTGGTATTTCAAAAAAAAAGTATTAACAGCTTCTTGCGCCAGGGAATTTAACTGGAACATTAATTTTCTTGTTGGAAAATCTTTCTATAATTGAAAGGTTTACGAACATAAAATAAATAATGAAATTAATATCTGGTAAAACAACAAATCATTTGCATCATAGGTGCTAAGAATAGCTCTATATTGTTCCATCCAACTATTGGGCAGCTGACTCAATAGTATTATCGATAATATGTTTAACCCACCGTAGTGGCTACTACGAAAATTATGAACTATAGTGTAATTATATGGATAATATTTGTTTTTGCAACATTTGATCAGCACATTTCATTCAAATATATTTGAATCATTCTGGAATATTAACAGAACACTTATTTTCGTAGATTTCAAGTACACTAATTATTTTCTAATGAAAGTTTGAAATTCTAAACGAACCAGTCATTTATTATTTGTAAGATAGGCCATACCAAGTGACGAAATAATAGTTTGTTATTCTTTAAGTTAAACTACATTTTGCAACGGAAATACTATTATTCAACATAAAACAATGATGTTGGTTTTTCATATAAGACAAGGTGTAAAATGTTTTACGAATGTCAAACACTTCCCAAAACATCTAGTTGTAAGCATACTCAATTCTGAAGCTACGCGTAGAAACTGAAATTGAAAATTCCGGATAAAAATATAATGTGAGATATAACGATAGAAACCCCTTCATTGCGGACATAGGGACAAATATTTACCTTCTTGAATTTGAAGTAAAACGGAACCAATCAGTGTGTTAGGATGTGAATTACACTTGAGAAAAGTTGAAAAAAATATTCTATGTAACTTTAACATAACAGTTTCACAATTACAACATTACCTCTGCAAGTATAAAGAGTTAACATACTTATGACTTGTTTTCAAGTTTGTTCTTTGCTCTTTCACCACAGGATACTAAATTGCCTACCTCAAATATAATCGGCACATATAAGGAAACTTTTATGTCTTAGAACAGAACGATGTTGAATCGAGTTTTCAGCAACTTGCTACAGTATGAAATGAAGGTGAATTAATTATACTGACAATGCACGATGGTTATATTAACACAAACTTAACAGTTTAGTATTGTGGAAAACCCATCATTCAAAATATATTTTACAAATTACTATTATTGTTATCGATACTCATCGGGTATTGTTTACAACAAATATGTAATGATACGCTAATAATCAAAAATAAATTATTAATATTTGTAATAGCCGATATTTTCCACCTAATAATCCTATTTATTTTTAGTACAGTCAATACAAAATTTTACATGTGCTTAAAACTGCTGCAATGTGAAGGAGAGGGTTCATTACTTTATCATTTACTACTGATACCAGCCTCTTGTGCCTAGATTTCCTAATCGAACTGTTTCACATGGATATTGAGCTTTGCTCTTCCATCTCATGAAACGAAAATGATGAAGTGCCTTACAACTATTCAGCTGATAATGAGATCACTGTATTAAATTATCTCAGAAGTTAAATAAGCCAGCATACTATATTATTAGGCTAAAATGGCACCATACTTTATCCAACAGCATGGCTATTGGGATTATAACTTTTCATTCTCTAAAGTGTGTGTATAAAATATTATATTACAATTATAACTATTGTGAATATTTTTATATCAGGTATCCATAAAATAAGATGTCTGACGATACCGTACTAAACACAAGTTATGAGTGATTTTATAATTTTACCAATGTACATCACTTTTCAGTTTATTTGATACCTGCATCTTTATGGAAAAATGAAATCAGAAATAAAAAAATATCGTTCAATTTTATAATAATATAAAGTGTTACATATTGCACCGAAAGAAATTAACTTCATTTCATTAAAATAATGAGTTTTAAGTCAACATAATATTAAAAAAAGAAATGTTTTCATTATATCCCTTGAAAATTCATCTTCTGAAAGTATGTGATATATTCTGTTCATTTGATGTTATTTGTAAACTCCAGGATTGTAATGTTATTCCACGGAGAACAGCGGTACTGTATGTTTTCTTTCCGAAAACCTAACACACAATGCAGCAACATCTTTTCTTAATAAGAAAAATCAGAAAGAAAATTAGAAATAGTTTCTTAAATTGATAAAAGAAAGTCGATTTTTTTCTCTCGGGAAAAACTGGCTTAGATGCTTTTCCGAAGCACATATGGTGACTATCCTGGCTGATCCACACATTCAAGTATTTTCAAAATATTTTATGTGTTTTCACTTCAAACATGTGCTTATGTATCCCAATAAACGTTGCAAATCTGTGTGAAAAAAAAATCAATTTTCTTTGTACGCGGGAAATCTGTTTGAGCAGTATCCGAAATTTGCATCTGTTTACTACGGAGCATACAGTTAAAAGTTTAAAATTTTCGATGCTTGCCTGAGAATTATACCTTGGTACGTGTTAAACTTAATAGAAATTTCATCAACTTTTGGAAAGATACCGTACTTTGGAAGTACATCTTATTTCCTGATATCCCGATAATAAATACTGTACCTATATAATGATAAGTATAAGCCATTCATGGAAAACAACCCATCTTGAAATTGGAAGAAAGGAGTGTTTCATTTTAAAGCAATATTTTTTTATGACAGATTGTTGGTTGAGTCAGTATTTATGAAGAGGGAAGGAGATAACAAACTTAATGAGACTGATGGAATATAATACCCAAACAATGGGAAGAGTTATTGATGAACGCTGTGTAATATTTGTATGCTTATGTTTTAAATGTTCCTATTGTTAGGGTTAAATATTTTGCACCTATATTTATGTATGCCTATGATTTTACGTAACTGTAGAAATGCAAGTTAAAAAATCCTTTGGTCTTTGAATATATAAGATAGAGATGAACAAATACCTATATAAACTAGGTACAGTAATGTGTTTTGTTATTATTACGCTGGAACTTGTGGGAGAAATAGCATTAAGTTATTGGTAAGGGTAGATATTAGCAAAGGAATTTCTGAATGCAATCAGGTATCAATATGTTATTGTTTTCGCTACATATTAGAAGGTAAACTCTTCGGGACTCTGGCAAACTCGTCTGAACTCGCCTGAGCTCGTCTAATTCCAAACTCTGCACACTTTTTTTTTGTAAAGGTACAAATACTCAGCATATGGGCAGGGGCGTCTTAAGAAGTATTGGGGCTTGGAGCTATGTTCAAATGCGGGTCCCCTACATATTTAACAATTGTGTAATTCTGTATTCGATTTTTTTTCATTTTGCTTCTAAATAGGCAATGATATAGGTGGTGTAAAGACCAATATTGCTTTTTAATTTTCACTGCTGTGTAATGTCCAATGTCATGTACAGGAATTTATTTCCGGATGGATTTTGCTTAGAAAATCGAGGAAATAGCAAAATTTTGTACTATTTTAATATAAAACTGACAGACTGTGCGATTTTAATGCAACTTTAAGATAAATGAGAAAACAACTGCTGTTTTTTACCTCTTCCTTCTTATTTTTTCCCCATTTCTAAAGTAATTTGCATTCTTGGAACGTCCCTTGTACATGTATATGGTCTTGATGTGGAAATATGAGTATTAAGATGCCCATGCGAAGCGATGGCGAAAAATTTCACGTTTTCACTCGTAATAATATTATTTTTATGTAATTTCTAAATAAATTGCGCAAGGTTTTTTGCATTTCCCCGTAGCGCCTTCCCCCTCCTTTAAGACGAACCAGCTTATGGGTTACTGACCAATGCCAATAAACGATGTATTGATAGTTGGGAACTGAATTACGTGACTGACAAAAATAAAAAGTCACTTTTCTGTGTTTTAGTGTATCTGGTCAAACACTGATACAGTATAAGATAAATTTCAAATTCTGACCATTTTGTACGGTACATAAAATCATTTCACTCTAGTTGAAACGAAAGAAACTATACACACATTTCAAAATTAACGAAAAACTCACTAGTTGGTATTTTATTAACATTAACAATGAAAAGATCTGTAAAAAAACCTATATACTGTTTATTATTAATAGATATTACCTACAAAAATATATCCTTGTTAATAATTATTGATTGATGGATAGAAACATTTATATATATTTCTTGCAGTTTATTCGATGAACCAACCAGCTGGAGCAAGCTAATGATTTACAAGAAGAGCAAAGCCCATCCAGTAATTTTGTTTCTTGTCATGATTGCATACTAATGTGGCAATTCTAACAATTTAAATGTTTGGTATAGCAGGAATACTTTGAAAAATCAACACTTACCTTACTGTTAAACTGGGCGTCTATCTTCTTCCCTCACGTTATTGAAGATAATCTGATTTCTAAATTATAATTTCGTGTGGTATTATTATCTTATTTCGTGTATGTAAAAAATCGAAGAAATTGCAAGTGCATAGCTTTTCGAACCCAATATTGCACATAGTGTAGTCACTGAATGAAATGCTGTTGAAAAATGTTCATTTGGTGCTATATGTTAAAATTCGAAATACCGAAATAAAAGCAAAATTCACCTTCGGGAAAAAGCAAATCTTTACTGACTGTTTTAAATTCACTTTGAAAATGTAACACACACATCGCGTGTAAAAACAGGACACTGAAAAATTACAGAAGTTTCACATTGAATGGATTGACGCATTCCACTCTTCAAAGAATAGCCGATTATACTTCTCTGTAATTTATCAACATTTATGTTCATGCCGGCATGAAATATCATACAAATACACGTAAATTTATGCCTTCAATCGACAGGCCCTATTGATTTTATATTGCAATGCATGTTTAAAACGACGCTGCTATACAATATTGTGAAGTAAATAAATATCTTCTTAATATTTTTGACAGTGTTCAAACTTAAATCATCTTGTTTAGACATGTACCAACACAATGGACTATATACCAACTGCACACATACACCAAAAAACACATTCTAATAGCGCACATGTATCAACCGCACAAGTACAAAAAGCGTACAAATCGAATTGTGCACAAGTACAAAAAGCGCACAAATCGAATTGCGCACCTTTTCAATTTGCGCACAAATTTACTTAGCTTAATTATACATCAATAATATTAGCGCACATTAAAAAATTGTTTATACATAATAT
>JAQFYR010000281.1:0-14044 GCA_034694985.1 Campodea silvestrii
TTGAATGTTAACCATATACATATACCATAAAACAATACTGAGCGTATGGACGAATCAAATAATTTGAATGCAACGTTGCTACATTTGTAATTATCACTTGCAACTTTTACTTTTTGCTTTATACAGTAATTACTGTTACCCTTGACAGATGCATTGAACATCGTTACACCTGTAGGGAGTACAGGGGTCACGTGGGTGGAAATATCATAAACGGGATAATTAGTTTTAAGAGAAACAAAACGTTTTTCGCCAGAAATTTCGTTTACACAAACATAAATATTATTAACACTTTTGTCAGTCAGGTGACTCTTAAACAAATTATTACATTGGACCCTTCCTCATAAGCAGTTCCTGGTACCGATGGAAATGTTACGGAGATTGCCATCATAATCTGTATGTAATCTACTGAACTCGTAAGTGTTTGCTTCCGCCACGCGCCTAGGCGGGTTCACACGCTCTGCCGAACGTTCGAGAGTGATACAATTCATCTCAGTAGCATTGAATAGATTTACCCGGATACCTGCTTGTATAAAACATCAAGATATAGCAATCGAAATTTCTATGATATACGACACACCACTTACATGCAGCATCATTGGCAATTTAATTTCTTGCATTTCCGACTTGTATGGGAATATTTGTCACGGCTTATTTCGGGAACAACCGTAATTTTGTTTGCCAATTGTGTTGCCATTCGATCTTCGTTAAGCTCATTTTCATTACTGCTAAATTACTTCAGCATTACTGGGAACAGAAGCTGTTGCTGTAGCGTGCTGTTTCATTTTACAAGACATTCATGGCTAATTTATATTTCTTGAACTTTTGTGATTTGTATTTGACGTAATGGAATAATATAACTTTAATAAAGAGTTTTTAATATGTATTATCGATGCCCGACACAATACGTGTTACAATTATCTGCACTCAGCCAATATCTACCCCATATCCTAACTTATTGCTCTAGGTGGTTATAAATCTCGGAGGAGATCTGGTTTCTTGTTTCACCTATAGAAAACAAAATATTTATTATATATCGCTGATATATGCTAAATTTACAGTACGATATTATATATGCTTATACATATTTTAAAATATACGTCTTACTGAATAAAGTATTTACAATTACCGTCAATTAAAATATTTAGAATAAATAAAAATTATTATTTTTCAGTCAAATGCAACACATGTTTGGAAAAATGGTATGCACATTTCTCTTGTCAACTTCCAAGTCGAAGTTCACCTTATTTGCGTAATATCTTACAATGATCACAATTAAATTTATCGAGGCACATCCTCCCGAAATAACCCGCCATATAAGATATTACATAATTGTATCCTTTATCGCACGGTCCAAGTTTCTGTGCTGATTCTTTTGATACTAGCAGAGTTGGGACAAATGTTTCTATATTAGTATCGTAAGATATATTATTAATATTAATATTATGTTGAATAAATAAAATAACTTGTCAAAATTAAATGAGAAAAGTACGGAAGGAAACACTGGGAAACGGCGGAGGAAAAGGCCGGCGTACGGCGAGCTCAATGCCCGACGGAAAATGATCTCTCAACAAAATGCGACCAGACGAACGATTGGGGGTGTAGATTATTCTCTGTAATTATTATTATTAATAATATTAAATTCGCAACATTGGGGGTGTAGCGAAGATAATATCTTTATTAAAAGGTAGCTCAGTTTGGTAGAGTTGACCTAGGTCACGAGACTCGATTGACAGCGTAATCAAGGTACGTCGCAATCTTTTCAGAAGCTAAATTTCCAAAGTTTCAATTATTATTATTGTTATTATAATATTATATTGCGCCTGTATGATATTAAGGTACAGGCTGATCAAAGAAGAACGAGACCAAAATACCCCTTCAATGTACGTAGTTTTAGAACAATAATGCGTTCTCCTTTTAATAGATACTCTTGTAATGCGCCCACAAAATATTAATGTTTAATATAATTTATAACGTCGCTTTAATTTATTTCGCTGCACTTCTTGGAGGTTACTATATTCAATGAATCCTTCCTTCCAAAGTTTACCAATAATTTGTTCAGAAACAAAAACGCAACAATTCACATGAAAGATTATTATTACTTTTATTGAATGAAAATCAAAACTCAAACTCAAATAATTTGCAAAGCCAAAAAAAAAAGAAGTTATCAAATAAGAACAAACTAAGAAGGCCCTCCAAAAATCAAAGACAAAACACAATTCAATTACCTTAAATAGCTACGGAATGGTCTGACTTCTTGCTTACTTCAGCGCTGTAGATGAAGGATAGTGGATGAGGTTTGGATTCAAAGCACGGCTGATGGATGTTACCCCAGGCGGCAGGGAGTGAAGACCGAGGCCCGATAAAAGCAAAGTCCCGATCGAATGAAGAAAACGGCTGTGTCGACGATTCGAATGTGAAAAATTTATAAGTGCTGAGTAAAGCTTAAAGTATTCTATGTTCAAAATTACTAGAATAATTTCAGAGAGCTGAACGATACGAACAAGTAGCAGGCTGTAGAGAAGTGAGACCGAAATCGACGGTAATTTGATTTTATATCGGTCCCTAAGGGTGAAAATCGCAAAGCAAACGACGGAAATCTTCGTGAAAGTGTCAAAGAACCGATTTTTTTAACAGACTCAAAAATTCAAACTTTTGTGATTTTCGTTAAGAGAAACACCTAATTAGATAGAAATATTTTTTTTACGAGAAAGTAATAGCATGTTTTCGTAGGATATGACGTCATTGACCCAATGACGTCATTCGTCTTAATCATGATCTAGTTATGTCAAAGTCTATTCACGTTGGTAAAATCGAAGCTAATTTTGGTAGAAGTCAAAATAAAATAAAAAAATAAAAAATGAGTTATAATTGACGAAGATATTACGCTAATGAGCTTTTGGTTAATTAGACATCTTAAAAGCTTATTATCTTTGCTATACATGAGATCTCGAGTTAATTTGTTGATAGTCGTTTTCCTAATGGTAAACTATACCCGATAGCATATTTAAAAACATCGTAGTTGCTTTAGATCTTTTTAGATCAGTTGTTATAGAATATCATTTAAAAGTCACTAATTAATTTATGTAGCTTGTTAGGCTTAATATTTTGAATCGAGGTTTTCAGTATACGCTTGATAAAATTATTCTTCATAGCACCGGATCAGAAAAATATTAAAGTTACTCTACATTTTATCGAGTTAATCACGATTATTTCATTACCCTTTATCGCTGTAAATTACTTCCGGTTTTTCTTTTCAAAATATTAGCTAATATTATAAACTGTCAAAATCCAAAATTTCATCTCGATTGGAACATTAATAACGCTTTTATTGCAAAGTTCATTTACTTTGACCCCTAAGGTACTAAAAATAGATCTCCCTTTCAGTTTCTATGATACAAAATTTAGGTCCTTATTTGGTAATAAACTGAAAGCTGGGCGCTGATTGGTAAGTTCGGAGCGCGAGTTTTCAAACTAGTTCAGTTTTCCTACATCTGATTATTCCGTTTCTGGTTGGTTAATATGAACTGACTTCCAAGTTAAAATAACTAATTACGATTAAACGATCCTAATTGTGACTAGGTGTTACTAGAAAGCCATTGATCTAACCCCGATTAATTGTAGAAGAAGTATTATAATAAGTTCTGTAATATTCAAATCGAGGGGGGGAATAGACGCGCGCACCCTGCTATCGAAGCTCATGGAAGGAATCAGAACAAAAAAAGGGTTTTTCTCTTTCCGTTTCCTGTCTGAATTCGAGAAACCGTATTCCTCGTGACGTCATAACCGGAACGTATTGATCGCTTCGTTCGTAGATGTAGTTTCGAACTGGCGGTTCTTTGTCATGGAGAATATTATGTCGGATTATTAATAATAAGTGACTTTCCGAGTTTTAAAATGACTAGTAGCGATTATGTTAACTTTGAATATTATTCTTTGATGCATGTATGGTAATGGGCATAAATAGTAAATAAATATTATCATTAAGTCGCAAAACTAAGAAAGAAAATTAAGGTTGAAGTGATAATTTTTATTAGCACTGAGAGATTCATTTTCGATTCTTACGATAACATACATTGTACCAAAATTGCAATTGTACATAAACAGAAATACAATACTCATAGATTACACATTATTTTTAAGCATGGAATTCCTTACTAAGTTACCACACCTCTTATATGTATCTGTTCTTTCATTCCATCATCTTCCAGTGGATCAATTTCCTGTTTTAGTTCATTCAGAAGTTCGCTGAGTTCATTATTTGCAAGTCCTATATCTGAATTTGGGTTGTGAAAATGTGGAATCCCCAGGTCATTTAACAAATTAACAATACAATTTGCATATGGATCCTAAACTACACCACTGGAAGTAAGATCAGTGAGATAAACAAAAGTATTTGAATTGAACGATTATTTTCAAACAAAAGTATTTGAATTCAAACAAAAGTATTTGAATTCAAACAAAAGTATTTGAATTCAAACAAAAGTATTTGAATTTGGAACGATTATTTTCAGTGGAAATAGGGTGATAGTATGAGACCATTTAAATTATTTCAAACGATTGTTGATGTGGGGAATGACGACGAAAATAAATCACTTTGATTATCAGCATCAGCACCTGCATTTTCTAGATTATAATAAATAGAAGCATAAATGTCGCGTATGCCAAATCATTTTGATTTCAGTTGCGGCAAATGAAGACATTCAGAACAATCCAATCGTAATTGTCGGATGCTCCTATTTAAACACGGAATATGCATATATGCTTCGCATAGACTTACTAGTATCAAACATCTATGCTTCCTCTCTTTTCCATGTACAATTGAAACATATATTTAAATGCAGCACATTGACGACTGACATTGTCATCTTCGTAAAACTCCAGAACTTCAAGTTTTGTTTCCATAGGTAGCTGTCGACCCCTCCTTTTCTCTGGCTTTCACGAAGCATTGCTAAAGAGCATTAAAGCAACTTTTTTGTTTCAGGAAGTTGTAAAATATAAACTTGGATAAATTTCAGTGTAAGATCAATGTTACTAAGATATACAGGATATATTTTATTATTACATACAAACTATGACAACATAATTATGTACATTCAAATAGTCTTAACAGTTTACAGGAAACAAACGCATAAAAGTTGCACAGTAGCCGTATTAAATTATTAGAATCAATGATTATACTGCACAAAACAAGAAAATAAATCACAGCCCCACTTTCATTAGTACGACTTGACAAGAAAATAATAAATTATATCTTCCCGAGAGCCAAATATATTGCCTGATAATCACCCAGATGATGTTAGATCGTTCCACACACACTAATCATGCTAATTGTCGGCACTTGTGTAGAATGACGGGTCAGGCAATTTGTTTATTATAATAAAGCTGTTTTAAACTGACCAAACCTTTCCTTTTGGGTTAGGTAAGGTCAGGTTAGGCCTAGTTTAAATTAGTTCAAAATAAATTCAAAAACTACCACAACAGTCAAAATACGTAGGCATATTACGTGATCCGTAAATCTAGGCTACACAAGATGAAACTTGGTCCTAGGTTAAAAGTGACTGCATCGCCGGGCTATGTTAAAAGTAGGTTATAGACTTGAAACCAGTTTACAGAGGCTGTTGGCACTTTATTCGAACCATTTTATTTTTATAGGCGCTAGCCTGTAAAATGTAACTTACTTGCGTACATTGGCTCTGTCATTTTTCAAAAACAGTTCAACAAGGAGGACTGTGTGATCTTTCACTGATCTAATTGAAAACTGTTTAGATGTTAACTTACAAATATTTTCTGTAATATTATACCATCGTGATTTATCTGCATACGGATTACTGCCAAGAATTTCTTTTAAAAGCAGCTCTCCTTGAGTATTTAACCATTTCTGACACCTGAAGGAAATGAATAACATAAAGTGTGCCTAAGATAAATTCGTATGAATTGTGATTTTCAAAAATTAGAATAGCAGAAACAGTATTTTAAGAGCCTCAGTATTGTTCTTCTCAGTCTATATCTAAACGTTTTTATTATTATTATTTGCAAGAGTTAAAATCCCTTGACGAATTGAAAACAAATAATAACCATTGAAGATTTCGCTTGAATAATAAGATTACTCATTCAGTAAATTTTTGTCGTTGAATATTTTTAATCCTCGGGACTGGATGCTGAAAATTAGTAATTCATCAAAATATTATAGGCCATTTGCCTGTAAAAAATATCGTACTCTTGATGGAACTTACAGTATTATACATAAATCATCACTAATAAACCACTCTTTATATTTATTGCATGCTTGATAATCTGCTAATTTGGACATCCCGTGTGTACTTCTCTGTATAATGCATTCCTATGTACCGAATATCATAGTACCGAATATAGAGGAGTGTTTTTTGCAATTATTTGTATTTTTGGATATGAAGATTTTGATGTAAAGGTCTTACATTTAGTTGTATTCAGTTAGAAACCAAGGTTAGTGAGTCAAGTGTCTACTTTGTTTATTGCATCATGTAGTGCCAATTCCATATCAGGTTGATATATTCCGATATGGAAAGGAGCAAGTTCGAAACAGATATTAAATAAAAGTGGGCTTGTGTTAGTCGTTGTTGGTTAATGTAAGTACTTGATACACATGAACGATATTTTATGTGTAGTGAACGGCTGGAGATGTAATTTTGAATCCATGTTATACATTTTGTGTTCAATTTTGCTATTAAAATGTTGTGCCGTACGTGATCATATGTTTTTTGTAAGTCCAAGAAAAATGCAGCAACATATTTAGATTGTAAAAATGCCTATTTTATGGTGTGATCTAAAACAAAAGCTTCCATCGTTCCTCTTTGTGGTCGTGAACCAGCCTGGAATGAATAAAGTGTATTGTTGATATGGAATATGCACTGTAGACGGTTGATTTTAATTCTTTCGGCTGTTTAACAGACTACTTATAAGAGATGGAGCTGTAAGATGTAATTTTATCCTCTGGAAGATTTTTTTACTTATTGTTCAGTACAAGAGATACAAGAGAATTCTTAAAAGGTTGTGGTAGCTCTCCGCTGTCCTCACTGTTATTAATGCATCGTAGAAGTGTTACTCTTTGAAGTCTCCGGGGTGTAGGAAGGCAATGGAAATGTCAGATCAGGGTAGATTTTTTTATTATTATTCTTCAGAGCATCATTGAGTCCATGTTCTAACAATGGTTCATCAGCCTCTTCTGGCCAAGAAATAAAGGGTACATGCAGGGGCAGATCGAATATCTGCAGTTACTTCTTCTCCTCTCGACGGATCACTCTCTGTAGTGGAGAGCATCGAATGTGACGTGAGTGGGGACCTGGAGCCCTCTCTCCTAGTACTTTAGTTTCATAACTATTTATTTGCTTTTTTGGTCTAGTTTGCTGACTTTTACCATTATCTCTGGAATCTGAGAATTTTTTCTTTACTGTTTGTTTATGCCGATATATTTCTATGTACACATTTTTTTGTGTATATTGTTATGCTTTCCTCCCGTTTCCACATCTCGAGGTTTGCTAACCCCTTCCCGATCCTTCTCCCCTTACTTTTTCCTTTTCTTTCAACCCCACTGGTATGCTCCAAAGGGGGGGGGTCCAAAATGGGAAAATGCATTCAGTTTAAAGTGCACATTAAACGTTAATAGAATGAAATGTTTTTAATCGAAGACAATTATTTCTTAATCTGTTTAATTTATGAAATAATTTCTAATCCAGTTTTATGTCTTCCCATTTTCTAGTATTTAATACTGGGTCTGCGGCACTGATGCACTCTTCACATTTAATTTGTCCGGAGGGCGTCCAATCCCTGATATCAATGCTGAAATATGTAATGATTTTCTTCTTTTCGGCTTCAGCAAGGTCTTTGAGTGAACTTCTTCCGCTTAATCTTGATCGGGTCACCTACAAAGGAAATAGTCAAATATTAAAATCGCAGTGCTATTAAAAAAGCAAAGTGACTGTATAAATATAACAAATAGGCCTGGCACCAGTACAGTGTTTATTACACTTTAGTGTTGAATTACAAAAAAAAATTCGAAGTTCTATATACTCTAGTTATAATGCACACTTAGAACAATTCATAACTATAACAAGAAACACGGAGATATAGTCGAAGTAAAAGTTGTAAAAATTGTAGTGTGTTAATGTACGGTGCATTAATAAATTACAGAAGCGTGAAATTCAGAAAAAAATGTGATTGAATTTTTTTTTTGTGAAAATACATCTTGACGTGGTCAATAAAATTATTTGAAAGTACTCTTAGAATATGACACAATACTGCTGGTGCAAAGAATCGGATAGTGTAAGCCTAAATATTATTATCTCAATTTAGTGCAACGTCAGTTTCTTTTTTACAGATTGACTATATTTCCTTATCAATTTAAATATTAATAAATTATTAATGTGCTTCAGGTACTACAGGTTTTTCTTCGTCCTCGATAGGTTAACTGTCATTTTGCAGCGGTCAGGGAACACAAATGACATTGCAAAAAAATAGGAAATAACAAATGCACATAACCTAAAAATTTACCGAATATTAATTTATGAAGTTAATTTATTGATAGATAGCTACAAGACACAAAAAAGTTGCACATACGTTGTTGGCATATTAAAAATTGACTTGTTCTAAACATATCCCCATATCTCTCATTAAATAAATGTACAAAAATTCCCTGATGAATTGTACATTTATTTACTTCGTTTCATGCTACAGGATTTAAGACAAAAATGAAAATGATAGCTTCAAATAATAATTTCTAAATAAAAGAAGACCCTTTTCTCATAGCTATTTTATTATATAATACGATATTTGTAATTTTTCATTTTCTGTGCGAAATTCGCTTATCCTTGTTCCCATCGCAGTTACTGCCATCTCTTTCATTTCGCTATAGTATTTTTCATTGTCTGTGCGAAATTTGCTTATCCATGTTCCCATCCCAGTTACTGCCATCCCTTCGATTTCGCTATAGTATTTTAAATTTCTGAATCGATTAAGGTATTTAAGCACAGAAATTTAATTTAAAAAAAACTTATTTTCACCTAATGTAATGAAAATGTGGTTTTTAGTAAGGATGTGTATTATACTTTATCTGAAGATATCGTACTGATGCTGTTCTACGATTTTAATATTAAAACGAAAGAACATGAATTATAAAAGAATGTACTTTATAATAATTTTTTTTTGTTCGAAAACTAAGCATCTATCTTCAAGTATTAATACTGAAGTAACGAAGCTGGTTCAGGATCTAGGGGTTGAAGGGTTACTTCCTTTAGGTCAGGAATCGGGTCGGGAATTAGGAGAAATAGTGTACCTATAACTTACAAGTTATTACGAAAATATTTCCGCAATTCTCTCTTGTATCCTTAGGTTGTCCTTGTGTCCGAGAAAATCCCTGAATATGTCCCTCGTCGTTCCGAAGAGAACTCTTTGACCAAGACATGCGACTCCTCAGGAAATTTGATTTACTGAAACTCGAAATTAATGCTGAGCTTTAGTTTACGACATGCAAAATTTCTAATTTATATTTTGGTTAGTTTTTGAAATATTTAGTTAGAATTCAAAGCCATCATTTTACCCAAGAAATGAGTTTATTAAAACATGAGAATTATTTACACAGAAAACTAAACATCTTAAAACTAATTTGCATGAACATATAGTTGTTTTACTGGTCTTTGTTTCACCTCGGCTGTTTTCAAGTTCGCCTAGCTGGTCATGGCTGTTTGCTCTATTTATGCAGCTGTTGTTCCACAATTGCGGTGAGCAGTATGTCAGTGGGGTCTTTCTCAGCTCCTCATTATGTGTACAAATATATATGAACCGCCATAATTCTTTGAAATCAATTGTAGTAAATTTTGTGCCTAGTGGTAAATTTTGCCTGACGTGGTAGTGTAATTCAAAATCGAACGTCGGGTCAATATAGAGTTTACGATTTGAACGTAATTCGTTGTTTTAATATAGCGATAAAATACATAAACATACTCGTTTGAAAACGGATTATGAAGAGGGTTAATGTATAATAGTGTGAAATTTCTACGGCGCCGTGACTTTATTGTTTTTATCCACTCTCCATCAGGTAAAAGAATAATGCTACATAATTGCGTTGATTGTATTAAGATATTACCTTTCACACGGTCAATGGCCAATAAAACTCCGTCATCAGTTCTTTTTATCTCTAAAGAGTTTGATATTAATGCAATTACTTGATCCACTGCCAATGACGTCATGATTTGAAAAACTAATTTTGAAAAACAAAAAGAAATTATAAGAAATAAATTTATTATTCTAACGTTTATGATACTACGTATATTTTAAAATTATATTTACTAATAATGATGGACATTTTTTCGCAACAATTGAAACTTGTTAAAGTTATTGAAAATGTAATCTGGTATGACTCAGGTGACTTTAAAAATGATCAAAGAATATTATGTTAAGTATTAAGAGGATCCCACCAAGAATATTACTATAGAAATCGTTGTTATTTATATATTTCTGATTTGAAGAATGTTGAAGAGATTCTGAATTAGAGGAATGATTATCGAAACTAATATGATTATTACTGGATGTTGCCGAATCTGAATCTGTATCTGGATTTTCTGATCTTGCTTGTTCCCGTGCATTTTGTATGTGAACTCTGAAGTAAGGATCTAAGTAATCAATTTCCCCATCGTCGAGAATATCTTGTTCCTGATTGTCAAACATTCGATGTCTGCGTGCGCGTTGTTGGTAAATCCTGAAGTATGGATCTAGATAATCGATTTCTTCATCACTAAAATCTGACTCCGGAGGTGGTTCACGTGATAACCTGTTACACCAAGCCTCTTCTAAGGAGTATCCGACACACTGACTAGGTGTATAATCTCTGATAGGTAAATAATCCCATATGTGATTATCGTTAAGAAATGCGGATACTTGAGTTACGTATTGATGATTATATAAATTATATTCTGTAGATGACCATGTGCCGAATTGATGGAGATAGGAAATTTTTATTTTTATACTCCTCATAGTGATTGGACTAAATTCTTCCCCAGGCCAAGTGTGATGATCGGAGTTAAAAAAATATATCCATTGTTTGCCCGAAATCGAAATAATTATGAAAGAAAGATAAATTATTTTTAAAGTAAAAATATTGTATTCCTCATCTATTACTGTCCATAAATTCCAACTTTCTTTGGTATTATCAAAAGTGAGCCTGTCCATGTCCCAATGTTAGGAAAGATGATTATATCCGATATTTTCCGACTATTTTTGTGAAATAAGATGTAATTGTCACTACCGACGATTTTTCCTATTTTTACATCTTGTATCTGCCGAAATGGAATGTTAGAGTGATGAAATATAAATAAATTTTCCCAGGTTATGTTTATAGTTGGGTCCATAGAAAATTTTGAAAATGTTAGAGCTAATGTTTCCAAATCATTATATGAAATAATAGAGAAAGTGGTGAGAGGTGACTTACACCAAAAACTTCTAAATTCCGGTTGTAAGGAGGGAAATTCACTGTTAAAAATCCACAAATCATCAAATGACGAATGTGAATATAAATATTTTCTAGTGAATGGATTAAAAATAGTAGTGAGTTCACGGCATAAGACTGCGCTTCGTTTCCTATCATGGAGATTAGAAATCCAACCAAAACTTGGCAAATAATCGATTTCAAAAATTTGATATGAATGTGGGTGAAAATGTAAAATACCTTCGTACCCATCGATTGTTCCGAATATGAAGTTTGATGTTTCTTCCAAAATTGTGAATGTTGCTGGTAATAGTTCTTTGTTTAGAAGCTGAATTTTTAATGAATTTCCATGGTCAATTATGTATGTATACTGTCATATAAGATAATGTTTAGTTTGAATTAAATGAAAGAAAGGCTTTTTGATCTAAAATAATAAAAATAATTAAAAAAAAATCGAAATAAAAGTAAAAAAAAATTATGTTAATAAGAAATAATATTATTAATTATCAAGAGGTGATAAAGAGTTACTGTCAGCAATTTCATCAGAAGGTTCGAATCTTAATGCTGAATAGAGGGCCTCTGCCTCCTATTCAAGTTCCGGATTTATCAATGGGATGTTAGTGCTAGAATTTTTTTTAATATTGGTTGTTGCGTTGTCGGATTTTGTTTTTAAGTTATCTGTTTGAGTAGATGTAGTGGAATTATGTAATAATCGGCGTGTGAACATTTCCGTAGGGATTACTGAACTGTATCGAAATATGGTATTTTTAAAAAGATTTAAATTAACATCAATCGTAACACCATCCTTGGCACTGACCATATCTGTATTTATTAAAGTTACAACATTCTCTAATTCGGTTATTTCATAAGAAAATAATATAGAATTTTTAGTGATGGGGTGTTTGTGATACATCCCATCAGTGAATCCAATTTTTTTTACCGAAGTTAGTATCATGAAACATGATCTGTCGGATGTCAGGAGAAAAAAGAAAATGTTCTTTTGAAACACTATTATTCTGAATTATGAGCACATTATGTGTTTGTGGGATGTAAAAGAAGGATGTAAAATCTTCATAGGCGTGGTGGAAAGAATCAATGACATTTGCATTAATGACATTCAACTTCTTATAAATGAAGTATGGTAAACAGATTTTTATGACACTAACAGAATAAATGTACTAAAATCTAGTCATGTGCGAGTACTCGAAATTCGAGTCGAATTCTCTAACACAACTTGTTCAAAATTTTACTACTCGAACTCGAACTGGTAAAAAAATATGTAAAAAAAACTCGATTCGCGTACTTAAACTCGCGAATTTTAACTAATAAGCGGGGTTTTAAATTTATGTGAAGAATATTTGCGTAAAGGGCACATAATTTTTGGTTTTTTTAAGTTTGTCAAATTCAAAACATTTTCTTTGTTCTAAAACTACTCGAAGAAATTGAGAAAACTCGAAACTTTGAGCTGCTAAAATTCAGGAGAAAAAAACTCAACTCAAATGAAATAATTGTAAAACTCGATCTGGTAGAATTTTGAAAAAATTACTACTCGCATATCACTACTGCACTCTCCCTAAATCAAATCATTTAAAAAATTGCATTGACAACATAAAATAAGTTTCACAAAGAGAAACCAGTAAATCACACTTTCACTATTGGTTGGTAGCTATGCCTATGTGTACCTAACTGACCTTATTACCAAAGCGTAGAGAATGTAAAGACTCCTGCAAACTACCTTTAGACGGATTTATGTTCAATACCATGAGGCATTTCGATTTCTTAGAAAGACTGTCACGTAAGATCAATGGCAACTTTGAGTTGCGCATCGTCGACGATGAGCGGCATGACAACATCATCAACAGGCATGCTGGATGTTTCCGTGGACTTGTGCAACGGTAGATATTGTTGTTTTTTCTTTTTTTTGCAACTTCAATAAATTTGCAAGCATCTTATTTTTCTTAGAATCGTTCATCCTCTTTATTTTCATGACATTTTTCATTTTATTTTTTACATCGAAATTCAAAGGTTGTTGTGTGTTCCTATTTTTTCTTCTGTATGCTGATGCATTCAATATTTTTGCTTTGATATCGTTGCTTAATTTCGTTTTCTTCTTATTTTTCGTATTTACAAGAAACTTTCTAGCTTCAATTTCCCACTTTTCTTTCTTGTTCTTTTTTCTGGTTTTATTTTTCAATTCTTCGCTTCTCTTCAACAGTTTTTCTAACGTGGAGACAGGCACCAGACGCATAGGGACGACCATATTATAATTTTTTTTTTTTAACCTAACGCCTGACTAATTAGTCCACTAATTAAGGGTATTGCAGCGGCCACTAAAGCGGGGATAATTCCCCCGTTCTGTTTTTTGGAAAATTCCGATCTCTTCTTTTGCCAAGTTCCACCCTTCTCTGCTTTTCTGTAAATCTTCAAAGCGTCTGTTTGCAAATTTTTACACCCTTTTTTCTTCGATTTCAACTTTCCTTTCGCACCGAGTAAAACACACTGATTGATTGCTTCGACTAAATCTGGTCTTGCAGTTTTTAATATAGCACTAATTACTGTTGGATTGGATCTCGTTAACACTGATAAATA
>JAQFYR010000282.1:0-14011 GCA_034694985.1 Campodea silvestrii
AACAGCTGTATGTAAGTTGGCAGTCGATCCCACTTAGAACCAGACTGGTGAATTACGTGTGTGAACAACAGCGAGCTCAGTCCGCGTTGTAGTCTGGCTTGGGCTCAGGATGAATATCGCGTGTGAACAAGGCATTATACACTTATCATATAGTATTCATGTCATTCGTTAATTTCTTAAAATCATTATTGTTTTGTTATTCAATGAGTTATCAATACAATTATGATACCTCAATGGAGTTTTCGGTTACATTTTATTTAGATATAGACGTTTAGATTTCAGAGTCTAACCAATATAAACTAATTTAACTTTCAGAAAAAAATGTCATGTTTTATTTTTATACGGATGTTGCATGTTACATAACAAAGACATAATTATTTTGCTGTTGGATAGTTGATTCACATATTTACTGTTAGGTATTTCATAAGTTTATAAAAACAAACGGTGAAATTTTAAATTATCTCATGCAATTAAAATGAAGTATAGTGGCAGTTTCAGTCGAATTATAACGCATACTTCGAAAATGTTAGAACATTTAAATAACGGAATATCTACAGAATTTTTTACAGCGAATAATCTCTGTTTACATTTAAGTATAAAAATCTTACTTAAAGTAGGAAGTTCGTGTTAGGCCTTTCAGAATTAATAACATAACAGTATTGTTCGTATTCGTTTCTGAAATTCAAATCGGAGATATGCCGTGAGCAGTTTTGCAGTTTCTGGAACCTGGTGATTACGTAATTTTGAAATATATTTAAAAATCTTTATTGGTCAAAATAACTGATTAACAGCGTGCTCAAGGAAATTGTCTCAGATAATCCACAGATGGCAGATTTTTTTTTTTTTTTTTTTTTAATTTAATTAAACGATTAACCTATTATTTAAGTTTGGAAAGAAATGATTTTTCGTCATCTTATAATAACTGAACAACTCAATCTAACTTTATTATATAGTATCATTAAATTTGACATCGTTTAACATACAGTCAACGTACAATATTACACAATCACTTTCCTTCTTATAATTACATTTTTCACATAATATATTTTGAAGTACTTTTAATACTTCTATCAGATACACCTTAAATAAATTGTTGTCGCTAGTGAATCACAGAATTCATAGTGTCATGACTTTCTTATAACTAGCGCCACACACCGTGAAACCAATAAACTAAATGTCCTTGAATGGTATATTACTTTGGTGCCATTTGGAAATACATCATATGTATAATTATACTTAGAAATGTGATTTCAACAGAACATAAACAGTATAATTGACAATAATTACTGCTTTCGAGTCAGATCAAAGCTATGTGAACTAACAAATGAATCAGGAAGTGAATTGGTACACGCTTATTGATATTAATAATGTGGATTTGTTGTTAATAGAAGCAGATACTCCGAAATGGTACACACGTAATTGAATAAATTGAACAATTTCTTGTAACAAATCTGCACTTGTCCATTATCAGGGCTATCAAAAAGTAACATGTCTATTGTTATGACTGCTAAGATTAACATGCCTGTTGTTAATACTTAAACATAACATGTCTGGTCTACGATCAAAGTAAAACAGCATGCGATCATCGCAACTATCTACATGTAACATGCTTGTTATTAAGGTAATGAAGGTGATGTATAATTATGTGAGTGCGTAAGTTTGCGTTTTTTGTAATGGAAAACTAATCATAAACTGAATTTCCATAAGACGAAACTGCTTCTGTAACTCATATTCACATACCGAAGCATTTACAGTATACTTTGTCCATACACCAGGTATTTTTATTTTAACGTTCAAGTGAAAATGCACAGCGCGGCCATTCAGAGAACTATTTGGAGATAGCACCAATTTCCAATAATTGGAATCCAATGTAAAGAAAAAATAAGCCTTTCCCATTGGGAATAATTGAATTTAATTGAGAAAGTTCAACTGCTAACACGAACAAAAACTTTATTTCCTCAGTTGTAATTGAAAACCCGATGTCACTTTTGAAGTCCTGTTGGCGGTAGTGTTCCCCAGTCATCTATGCTCCTGTCAGTTTTCGCTTTTCAACAGGGAATGTAATCACACTGTCTCGTTATTCAGTGAAGAAATGGTTTGGTTAATACACAGGAGTTACAGAAATGCGTTTCATCATCCGGAAAGCTTACTTAGTATTAGTTTTAAAATAATTATTCCCTATTTTGTACCTTGCCTCCGTAAATTTTACCATATATGCTTTGACATCTTACCTTACCTCAAAGACGGATCCAAGATTTTGGATTGGCAGGGGCTACAAATTGAATGAAAAATATATAACCGACACCGTACATGGCGTACATGAACTATGGGTGAGTGAAGCGTGCTTGAGCAAAACATTTTACATACGAACAAAGCCGGATTAAGGACGTCCGTGGCCCCCGGTCATATCTGAAAATGGAGCCCACCCCTACCGTGCACCACCTTCACTTCGAATTTCCGTAAATCGGATTGAGATTTTCAAAAACATCTTTTAAGTTTTTAACACTATATCTGTGTCTATTCGAAGAAAATCTGATTGTTAGATATGAATTTACTTTACCCACAGAGCAAAATTACTTAGAAATCCATAATATATCGTATACACGTATCCTGTAGATTCTGAAAACATGTATTTTCTTATATATGGTGTTGCAATATGTACAGTTATGGTGAAGAAAAATCTGGCTTCTCCGTAGTGTAGTGGTCTTCACGCTTGGGGCTAAACCGAGCGCCGCCGGGTTCGATTCCCGCTGGAGAACAATTTTTCTTTCTTTTGTCATAAATTGTTGTTTAATTAATGTAATGATGCCTGTTAATAACAAAAACTTAACTTACTAAATAAGGTATTATTATGTTTTTGTGCGAAATTATTCCTTGGTGCAAAAATGAATTTGCTTCTCTGAATTTATATTAATCACAACTAAATGCATATTAAACATATATCATTACCAAGTAAAGTAGGGAATAGTGAATACCTTGGAACATTGAAAATGTGAGTGTTACCAAGGTGTATCCAATGCGTAAAATGCGACTTAATCTATGAAGTAGATTACAAATTCTGTATGGTAAAAGTCAGTAATTAATAAGAAGATAATTGAAATATCTAATAAACTATCAACTGGTACCTTCATAAGATTTGGAATTAGAATGTTAGATATTGGCACGTAGCTGATACACATTTTTGAAGAATATTTGATAAATTTTGAACTTTTTTTTACATGTAAAATTTGATTAATATTCATTAATTTATTCTGGCGTGTTATGTATTTTTACTTTATGTAAAAGTAAACAAACATAACTTTTATTTAGTTTTATGTAAATACAATAAATGATAAATGCATCATATTTTTAAGCATAAGCAAACTATTGCATTTGTCATATTCGTATTTCCATAATGTTTCGTAGTATTCATATTAAAGTGGAAATACAAGAATATTTCATTCAATTCACATATACACCCGTTATTATGAAGTAATATATGCATAGGTATCACATTGTTGGTAAAATAGTAGATAATGCTTCAAACAAACATTATCATATTATGAAATGTTCTGTTTATGAGGAATTTGACTGCTTAGCATGTATTATAAAGACAACAAAGTTATTATTTTTTCTTGCTGAATATAAATTTGTTCATTTCGATACATTATATTTGGGTAAACCTCATTAAGTCTGACAGGGTTACACAATAAGATTTTCACCTACTATTTAACATGTCGTAATAATTTATTATATTGGCATAGATGAATCGGTTTTTGGGAGTAAATGTAAATCCAAAAGCTTAATAGCAAAAACAGTTATAAGAAGTTTGATGAATTTGTATATAAGTATATTATAGACATTTCTAGGAAGTTGATTTGTCTCCAATTCTGCAAATAAACCCGAAGTAGACTGTTTATGTTGGATAAGAAAGCCCTAGAGGACTACGAGAACAATTAGTTGTGCAAATATTTGAGGTTTGACATTATAATAAACGCAAGAAATACTTTTGACGCAATGATAGATGTATTGAACTTTTGGTCAAACACGAATGTCTGCATGCTAAAAGTTATATAATAAGTGAGTTTTCCATCAAGGAATTTTTAAAGGAATGCACGGGTGCTCATGCACGGGAACTCAAAATCGGTACTTGTAACTATAAAAACCAAAAATAAAATGTTCAGTCTCTCATCACAGGCGTGTTCATGAATGAGAATTGCTGTACACTACAGATTTTAGGTTACTCTATATTACTTTTCAAATCGGTGGTCATCGAAGTTCGAAGATACATGATACTTTTAGTAAATATTGCGTATTTGATATTTTTTTTAACTTATCCAATCCCAATATAAAATTCAAAACTGACTTTTTATTTAATGTCATTATAATATTATACATCCTTAAACATAATTAAACATATTATGAAAGTAAAACAGTTTCTTATCCTGATGAAAACTGAAATATTGTATATAAAATATTTCTCACCTGGTATATTGCTGCATTAATTAAAGGAGTAAAAGCACTGTCGATATTTAATTGAATATCCCCCTCCCTTTTGTCCATTTAAAATGATACACAATTTCTGCAGTGCAAGGTTTGGATGTTTGAGTTGAATATTATGTTTCATTATGTTCTCTTACTGTACCTCGTGATGAACATCATGACTAGACAGAGAGATAATTATAGCATTAAGGAAAACTCTGTGGTATATACAGTAGCTCAATTGGTTAGAGAAACAACTATGTAAGCTAAAGGTCGCGGGTTCGAGCCCCACCCAGCATCAAATTTTTACTTATGTGTTATGTCGCTGTATTAATTAAAGGTGTAATAGCACTATCGATAGTTAATTGAATATTATCCTCCTGTGCACATTTAAAATTATGAAATGTAACTTAACGGTGTTTAGTTATGTGCCACTATAGGCATATTTTAGTTCAAAAAGACTAAATCCGGAATGGATTCAGATATACACATGCTTGGCTATGTCAAATATCTGTTGAATGATGGAATGCATAATTATTACGTGTTGCTATGAATTTGTTTTAGTTTATGAAATTCGATTGCATTTTACAACTGACAATAGTAACGGTAAGACTTAAAAACTACTGCAGAACAGTATAATTATTATATATGTTAACAATAAAAAATAAATAACAAAGTATTGTCTATTCCGCGAACCTTCAATATTGGCAACGACGTAATTTCGGTGTAGCTGTCACGTTGTTCTCTGGACAAGAGGCGTAGTCCGTATTTCCAGAAGCTGGGAAGAAGTCGGGCGAAAAAAAAACTTTTCTCATGAAAAATCTGCAATTTTTAAAGCGATTTTATTAAAGGAAAACCGTAGAAAAGTAAAGTAATGTAGTTTAAAAATTCTCTGAGCGTAGCGAGGTCGAAATTATTTACATACTTAGTGAAAAACCTACAATTTTAGATCAATATTTAAGGATTTTTGAATTTCTCAACTTATTATTTTCTGTCTTATTTCACTCCTTTTAAAAATTTCTCAAAGGATATTTTAAACCCACCCTTCGCTATGCCACTGCTCTGAACAAAATACTCAGCAACTTCCGAGATATTAATAGTTTATGGCATAAGTATGTTTGTTATAAACTCAACAGTTGATATACTTATTTAATGGATCTACTTGCTCTTCCTTTTAGTTTATTCACAGATCATAAAATTTTATTTCAAAGTTTAGCATTTTGAAAACTTATTTCCCAAGATGGTAGAATATAAAATATTTTTTGTCTTATCAAAACTTCGAAAGCCACCGTTTTCACATCCGTTTTACATCATTAATAGGGAGTATGCCATATGTTTAAAATGTATGTTTAACTGGCACAAGTAACGAGAAATTGTTACACCTATATAATATAAGTATCATTGTAGACCCTTTGGAACCTGTCATAATACGTGAAGCATGTCGGAAATATCCAGCAGCATAGTGTTGCCGTCGATCGATTCGATCTGTAACCGATGATCGAGATCGAATTTCTCAGATCGAGATCGGATCGTGTTAAACAATTCAGATCCAGATCGAGATCGGATCGATTTTTGGGCGATCCGATCCGATTTCAATCTCAGATCGGGATCGATGGCATCAAATTTACTTTCTCAACTCTTTTATGGGGTTTCCACTTGAAGTTTTGAACTGTGAAGATGTACGAAACTAAACAGCGGCCTTATTAAATTATCTGTCATGATTGAAAAAAGTTCGAGATAGAATGCCTTAGATCGAGATCGGATCGTGTTGAAACAATCCAGATCGATATCGAGTAGGGTTCGACCGATGGCGTTTTTTTGCCGATGGCCGATGCCGATACTTTCACCGATGTTTTCTATAGCCGATGTACAAATGCAGATGCTTTCATTTTCTGCCGATGGCCGATGCCGATGTTTTGCCGATGGTTATATTTGGCCGATGGAAAATGCCGATGTATTCCGATGTTTTTCCGATGCTTTGCCGATTTATTTGTGAAAATAAAATGTTAATTCTTATTCATGGTAGATCTATAGACCTACTGTTTCTCTTTTCACTGTTGGTATTTTTTTATTTTATTTATTTTTTTGCTCTTTGAAATTATATTCGACAGTATTTTGAGACTCAATGAGATGGCACTAGTTTTGTGAACTAGTGTACAGTGATGGGCGATACATTTCCATTTATATAGTATATAACTACTCTCTCAGCAGGAACAATAAAATATTATGAATGACATTGAATTCCGAAATAACTTTTAATCATCGATTATATCAAATAAAGTTGAATTTCGTTGAATTTTATATTTTAAATTGAAAAACTAAAAATAAAAAATAAATAACATTATAAGTTTTCAAGTGAAAAAAAAAAGTCTGCATGCAGTATTAAACTACATATACGGTATTCGATAACAATATAATTGATTGTGATGTTGTTCTAAGCTTTTGTTCAGATAATAATTAATGTAAATACTGAATCAGTTACTAATACAAAATAATTTTCACCGGAAAAACAACAACCACTTTTACATTATATAACATCATATATAACAACTGGGGGTGACAAAAATATCCCAGCAATATTATTAGTGACAAGGAGTGAATTGCAGCGGTTCACTATTGGAAGTAGAAAGGTTATTGTACTTTCACTGGGTCGGCGAAAAAATATATGATTTTATGACACATACATGTACAATACAGATATACAAAAGAATCGTTTTACTACCATACCCGTGATAAATTAAATGACCGTCTTGTAAAAGGAAAACAAGATATGATAGGTTTTGTGCAGTCGTATATATTTATTTGATGTTGATGCCATTATCCCAGCTGTATAAACTGTCCTGCTGTTCAAGTCGGCAAAATGACTTCGAAAAAAACATCTTGAATTGTAGAGATATTGTAATTATAATTATTTTTCTCGCGATCTCGATTTCAATCGCATGTGGGATTATAAATCTCGCTCCCGTTTCATATCATAATTATCGTTCGTATCGCTCTCCTTGATATAATAGAAACTTGCATTCAGCCTCTAGCAGCTATTCTGCGGTTTCTTCCTATTCAAGTATTTAGCACTGAATTATTGTAGGCTGTGAATTGAATTTCTTTGTAACATAACCCATTGTGATTCTATTGTTTTGATAATAATTATCAACCGATGAATAACTTTTACTTGCCAACCTCCGCATACCACTGACAGGAAAATAATTTTACTCAACTTGAACATGACAACAACATGCAGTCACAAGCTCACAACACAGTATGATTGAGTCTAAAATAGTTATTTTAATTTTGTACCTGTCCTGTAGGTGTTATTTACAGTAATCAGCAATTCAGCATTGAGCATTCAAGGGAAATTTATAGGGATATTTGTAACACGATGAAAATAAATTGTGCTTCGGAAAAAAATTGTGAAAAGTAAATAAAAAAAATTGTCGCAGCTTCAAAATTTTCTATTTTGTTAAATGCTAATATCATACGGGCACGGGATTTTGTCCGTCATTGAAATGTATAAATCAACACAAAGAAAGTGCAGGGTTTCTAGCTTTCAATTTCGATTCAGAAATTATAATTTTTACATGAAATTTGCAGAGTACAAACTTCCATGCTTTCCTGCGTGCGACCAACAACCCCTCAAAATAAGTTCATGCTGTATTTGATCAAATTATGTTTTAGAAATGATTTCATCAATTACATATCGCACGTAATTCGATCAAGATAGTGGTAATTTTTCTTCTCATGAAATAGGTATCGGCATGTCCCTGAAAATTTTAGTACAAGATTCTAGGTGATACCTTAATCAGAAACAGAAATATTCTAAGTAAATGCTCGAAAAATGAAAAAAAGTAAAATAGTTCTCGAATTATGTGCTCAAGGACGATTCGAAGCAGTTAATTACAAAATGGATAAGAAACTGTTTTGTAGTCAAATCAACCACGTAATCTTCGTAGTTTCACCAAAAAAATTATAGAGTTACAAGATAAGGTAATAAAAATATATTAAAACTACAATAGAAACTACTCCACTTGTACACTCAATCACTTAAACATTTTTTTTCTAGCCAAAATTCATAATATATTGTCGACGCATATTTATTTGTTTATAACGAAATAAAATGAAAAAATGAAAAAATTATTTGCCTATAGAAATGAATCACTACAAAGGTACATGTATATATACACGAACAAAATAAACCATTGTCTGTCATTGAAATTTCGTAATATTTTAATCCAGGAATATTGTGTTCTCATGTTTGCCTTTGAGAGAGATTTGATTATCCATCGACAAAGATTATTGAGAGAGATTTGATTATTCATTGACAAAGATTATTGCGAAATTATTGCCTGAGCGTAGCGATGGCGAATATATTAAAAGTTTTCAACGTAAAATCCGTATATTTACTTGTTCAAAAAACTAGTTTTATATGATGAAAAAAACGGATGAAATGGAGGGGAAACATCCCCTCGAAACATTTTTCTCGGTAAAAAAAAAAACTGGAAATTTATAATTATATTTTAATAAATTGAAATATATACACATGTATAGCCTTCTCTGCATGAGTTTTATTTGACAACAAGTTTTGCTCTAAACAGAGCATCTTCAGGCCCTATAATAGAATATAACAAACTATAACATACAATAATATGGAAAAATTAAATATGAGAAACTTAGCAAAATTTATATTAACAAACTAACAATGATAAAACCATTTAACACTGTTCAATATAAACGCTGGTATAATATTTAATTTCTTACATCGTCTTAAAAAGTATATTCTGTTGTTAATTCTGTCTATTTTTATTCTACATCGAAGTAGAGGTAAAAGCTCCCGATTCATCGGCGGAATGTTCAATTGTTCATGTCTAAATGTTTGTAATTCGGAAGTGAAACTTGTTTGAGCGAAACTTGTTGCCAATAAAACTAATGTAGAGAAACTTGTTAGAGCGAAACTTGTTCCCAATGAAACTAATGTATAGAGAAGGCTACTATTGTGTATATATTTGTTCGATTTATAAATTTACTACTCTACACTTTCGAATTACAAGCATCCACCTATGATAGTCCACGCTACTTTAATGTGACATTACATTTATAGGTACGTATCTGAATCTCATTAATTGTATTTTCACATACAACTCAAATATATCAGTGGGTGGTTAATCCGTAGTGCGTGGTGCACGACTCTTGTTTTTTTTTGTTTTTTTGCAAGACTCTTGCGAGAGTCAGTAAATCATTTATTTTGCCCAAACACTGTGAAGATCGGCTGTTTTTCTTCATTCCAAAAAAATACTGTTAAGTTAGACACAAGCTAGAGAGTGTGTGCGCAAATTCTGGGGATGGTGACGGTACTACAGACGTTGTTTACAATTTCAAATGGACAAAGGGGAACAATAAAATATTGATAGTGCTTTTCCCCCTTTAATTAACACAGTGATAAAAAAGCACTATCGATACTTAATAAATACAGGGGAAAAACACTATCGATATTTAGTACTACAGACGTACACAAATTGCATCCTGTGGAGTTCTGGTGATGCGTTTTAGATGTGCTATTAGAGTTTTTTATTCCTTACCTCAAGATATCTTTTCTTCTTTACTACAAGTCTATACACAAGTGATGTCCATGTAAGAGTAAAGCAAAACACAAGTGCTATTTGAACAACTTTACTCATGTTACCCGTTTCCTTTGGTTCAACATAAAATCCTCCAGTTTCAAAAGTATCATAAGAAAATGGCATTAATGCATGAAATTGCTGTAACACAAATTATGTTTGGATAAGTTTGGTGTTGTTACTCGTAATTTGCTATTACATCAGAACTTATTCGCTTTCTACAGATTAACTGTCATATAGTTACTCACAACTGTGGTAAAAATATATACACCTTATGACATCCTCACTAGAAATTTTCATGTCCTTCGATTCCTCTCGCTCTCCAAATTCCAAATATACCGGTAACTGTAGTTTTCTTCATGAGGCTTAGTAGTTTACTTTCGTTAATTACCAATTTGAAAGTTTTATGTATAAAAAGTCCACTTCCCTGTTCATTAATAAAGTTTATTTTATCCGACTAGTTTCAGATGACATTGTCACATTCATCTATTATCAAGAATCAACAATAAATTCTGACACTATCGAATACAAACTGTAGATTAGATAGTGTCAGAATTTATTGTTGATTCTTCATAATAGATGCATGTCATCTGAAAATAGTCGGATAAAATAAACTTTATTAATGAACAGAGAAGTGGACTTTTTTTATGAACCTTTCAACATAATCGCCTCTGTTAATTCCTCAGAAAACATTGTACTATTTTGAAAACAGCTCAAAAACCACAAAATGAAACAAAATATATAGTTTCTAAAGCTTTCGATATAATATCATTACATCTTGTTTACTGGACAAGCAGAAAGTTATAATATTTACAGAAGTTGTTAAAGGATTATGGCCACGGCAAAAAAGGAGGCCAAAAAGTACAAGTGTACTTAAAGTGGAAGTGTATTTTAAAATGATTGATTTACCTTCACATTTTGGCCGCTTTCTTTTTTTTTCTTTTTGCCTTCAATTTTTGACCGCTTTTTGCTTTCTCTTCATTTTTTGGCAGCTTTATTTTTCGTGATTATAATCCTTGATTAATATCTGTAAGTATTTAACTCTTTACTTCTTCAATGAGCAAGATGTAATTCTGATATTATATCGAAAGCTTTGGGAACGTTATTTTATTCCTTTGTGTAGTTTTTGAGCTCTTTTCGAAATAGTAATTATAACTATAATTGTTTGTCCCAAAATACGGTGTGAACTAGAGAATTTTACATTAGAATCTATGCCTTCCTTTGTACACTTTTTCTGTGATCTTAAAGTTACAATTGAATTGCGGAACTTATTACTGCTTCTGTTCAAGCCCCCAAAGTACCCAAAGTAATTTAACAGATAATGCATTGGTAAGTTTACATCGTGTAGCGCATGAATACAATATATAATTTATTTAAATTTTATTATTTTAATGGTAAGCTGTAAATGAGGCTCTCAAAATATAAACATTATTATTTAATAACTAAAGCATGAAACATTAACTTGTAGAACTTGAGAGAGAACTTTTTGGGAGCAGTATTAATACAGTTATAATTCAGGTCTATACTCGGGAGCGAGGGGGTACTCACTCCCTTCCAAGGCGTACACCAAAACGCATATTTTAACTTTTTACTTAATTGACTTCATATACTGTTCAATGGTAAATTTTAATGACTTCATTGTAACTTAGTTCCAAAGTATACACCTGACTTAATAAGTGACCACCCCCTCGCTCGGGAGTTTAGATACAGAAACCTAGCATGGGAAGTTAACAAAGATAGACTTATCTTATGAAAGCTGAGAAATTAGTGAAAGTTAAGTGAAACGAAAGTGACCGCCAATGGATCCAGCCAGGTACAGATTATCCATTTTAACCTTTCCCAAACCTAGTTATTTATCATTCTGTTTGTAAAAGGTAATTTATTATCAATATCCATGCAGATAATTAGACAATTAAATATGTTAAATAAAACTTTAAGTTATATAATATTAGCGAGTAGTTTAATATAAAAACCTGCGACATTTAATAAATATACCTTTCGTAGTAGTTTTTGTATTTAATAATAAGCTTAGAACAAATGGGAGTACAATAATATATTAGAGAATTGTCAATCATTTTAGAAGCTGGATGTATTTCATTCTTGCTCAACCAAGCTGGATCTATATCGCTCAATTCATACACATCACACTAACTCAACTAAGTTGAGTTAGTGTGATGTGTAAGCAATGTGGATATGCAGGGGTTAAAAGGTCCCTTGCGTATTTTTGCGCATATGTAAATATTTTTATGTGTTTACGTTCTACGTATTATTATAATTGCTCACGCCAGTGGTGTAGCGGACGGGTTCATAAGGCGTAGAGTGACTCTTGGAGGTCCCCAATCAGTTCACGTAGAATACTCACTAAATTTGAAAAAAAATATATAGAAATGTGGCAAATATAAAATATTAGAAATAAATAATTACAAAAACATTACTTGAACATTATTACCAGGTACTTTAGTCAGACCTAAAACGCCCATAGTTACTTAGCGGCACCCACCGTACATCATTAAAAATATCTGTGGTCATTCCATTGTAGAGCATTTATCCAGATGAGATTTAAATGCCATTTGAATCGAGCAACATTATTTCTTTCTTTGTCTTTGATACGCAAAACGGCAGGACGGGTTCGGGATTGGACCGAACCCGTGTTCTTACGAGTTCAGGACCAATCCCGAGCCAGTGCTGATCCGACCCGAATTTTCGGAGCAAAGTTACAACTATAATTTTTTTTCCTCATGATTTGATCTTTTTGAGTTCTCTGATCTTTTCCTTTCCTTTTTTACGAATGGTATTTACTGATAGACAAATATGTAGAAACTCGTCTTACGAGAATTATTACTTCTTTTGGGCATCTCTCTTTACGTTCATTTTCAATCCACAATTTAAACACCGCATCTTCAGAGGAGACATAATAATTAATCAGAATGACGGAAAATTGCAGATATATATTTTTTTTTATTTGAGGCGCTCAGAATACAAGTGGCCCAACCCATAAAAATCCAAAAATGTGATTATTGCAGAAACATGGTTGAAAAATGGTTTTCTAACAGTGTAAAACGGCCCAAGCTTGCATCTATATTCTTTACCATAGATGGCGGGGTTGGCCGGTACAAAAATCATCACATTCTGAATAATCAATCGGCCCAATCCACAAAATCGCGACCCAAGCCACGGAAATATTGTTTATCTGAGACTGTGAAACCACCCAAGTCTGGCCTAATCCCCAGTACATATATTTTCAAATATAAGTTTCAAACGACCTAAGCCACTTCTTTTCTCAAGGTCACATGTCACAGTAAAAAAAAAGTGCTGCACTGCATCCTGATAATACGCTTCACATCGAGCAGCTGCGTTGTAACGGTCGAAGAGCAAAAATTCCAGAAGGATAAAAAAAACTTAAACCTTGATTTTCTCGAAATTTTGTTTTTGGGCTTGGGCCACTTGTATTCTGAGCGCCTCAATTAATGTTACTTAAGTCTTTATCTATTTATGTATTCAATACTTACATAAGATATAAGGCTGTGGCAAAGAAATATTTGAAAAGCTTGGAGTACTTCTGAATTCCGTGTAAGAAAGCAGTGATATCCTATATTCGACAGAAGTCTGTAATGGTTCATTACCTTCTGGGTCTCTATCTCCAATGACAATACGGCCAAGCTGAAGGTCAGCCTAAGTAGTGATTATTTCAACATGTAATTATCTCTTAAGTCTTCATTGAAATTTACTTATATCCATACGTACATTCTTAAGTTCTTGTACGTAATAATTTAATCCTCCGCTGAGATTCCGTTGCACATACTCCTGAACAGCACTAGACAATGATGGATTTGTTCTGTCATTCGAATTAATTGCCGAACCACTAACTACCAGATATGTGCTATGGTACATAAAATGATTAGGAAATTAGATGGCATATGAGATTACTTGATGAAAATTAC
>JAQFYR010000283.1:0-14009 GCA_034694985.1 Campodea silvestrii
CTCACATTTCATTGCAATACGATAACAAAGTTTCCACTCCAATTCGATTTGTTCCGATGCAGCGAAAGGGGAGTTTTCCATTTAATTGATCACCCAATGTATACAAAGTGCTGTAAATCGTACATTTTTCAAATACAAGGTAGTAATGCTGGGTATGAGTTGCACCTATCGATATTTCTACAAACATTTTCCGAAGACGTTGGAAGGTTACTTTTTTCGCACATTGTGCCATTGTCGACGATCCGACATCGGGTACCATGCATTTGACGAACTCATTCATATTGGAATTTTCATACTCAATTATAATCGAAAAATTACAGTATTGGTAATAGTCCTTTATTTGTGTATCTGAATGTCTTGTCTTGATTCAATTTTTAAATATATTATGCAGTTTCAAAAATATTAATTCAATGTTTTTGTCATCGACATTCACTGTAAAGAATTGAATTTGCTCACTTGCACCAAAGCATTACCGATAAAAACAAAGACCGAAATTTTCAATTGATCAAATAAAACATATTGCTGCAAATACACGTGGAAGTTTATATTTCCTATTATACATCAACGTTGAATGTCGCAAACTTTAAAGATATTTCATCAGTTATCAGATAACACACATCTTATAAGGGTTTGGTGGTATAGTGAATCTACGTTTAATTTACCAGTTTTAAGCCAACGAAGTGATCTGACGTTTGACTGGTGACATAGTCAATGTTATTCCATCTATATTGACGAGCTGTAAACGTAGACCCTCATATCATTGAAGGGATTCATTATCGGGTACCTATACACACAGGGTCGGGTACCTGCTCTATGACATCCATGCACCTTGAATCACAGAGAAGGCGTTTTAAATTTATTGTAAGTCACTGAACAAACTAATTCACTGAAAAGTAATTGATATAATTCCAGTGTGAGAGATCGGAAGGTGCTGGGTTCAATTTCCGCCGCCGCTGGATGATTTTTTCTTTGTTTTAAATTGTTATTTAATTCATTGCAACGATGTTTGCACTTTCTGTGTGTTTTTATAATTGATTTTTATCGAATCAAAAATCTTGTATATTTATTCTATGAAAAAATCCCGAAAACCCCAAAATCCTGTGGGATTTTTTAAAAATGTGACAATTCCTTTCAAAATCAGTAGCACACATGCACATGAGGAAGTGTTACTATTTGTAAACATATTATTTGTCTTCCGATCTAAAAGGAAGTGACCTATCTCATCTTTTGTCGACAAAATAATAGTATAAACATCAGGTAACAATTTAGTTTTCCGTTTCTGTGGTAAACAAACTACAACAGACTGAGACAGCAAGGTACATCCGTTATCGAATAAAAGAAATGTGAACAGAAAATATAACCACAATTGAAATTGATGGCCAGTAGCATATGGGTGACGATATATTATAAATCGTGTTGGATATTATAAAATGAAGTAATCTAACTTCTGGGTGGCATACCTATTGTCATTTTCGTGTGTTACGTAATGAAAAATGAAGCAATTTGTTGTCGAATGCACGGTATTAGTAATGTAAAATTTGCCGCGTGGATTCAAATTACAAAATGGTGTTATTTAACATTCAGAGAAATCAGGTGATATAGAGAAAAATAGAATTCAGGTTGATAATATTATTTAATTTTGAATGCTGTAATTCTGTAATCCGACAATGTTAGTGTTTTAATAAAAAATACTTCATTATATAATTATAATCCTATGGAAATGTGTTTCACCAATTTTCTTCCTATTTTCCATATAACCAAAATGTTTTGGATATTTGATCCAAAAAAGTTCCGTGTTTAGAAGGTACTTTCAGAAGAGATTAAAAGATGGCACACCTTCTATTTCAGGAACGTAATAAATTAATGAACTCAGATAATGTTCGCAAATGTTACCACAAAAGTTGCTGTCAGTTATCATAACAAGGTACTTTGACTTCTTGCAGAATCGAAAAAGCTCAAAAAGTCATAATTCAAATAAGACATTTCGGACCTCAATATATATATGTTTGATACTTATAGCTGAGACAGCAATTAAAAGAGTTTGCTTCTGAAACCAAAAAGTGGAGCGAGAACGTAAAAAGACCGCCCAACATTTGGTGAAAAAATAGGAAAAACACTCATAACAATGCGAAATCATGTGAAACTATTAAATAAATCTTCGATAATTCTATTTATGTTTATGGTGATTTATAATTCAAAATCATAATGAAATGTTTCTAATTACATCTCTTAGCCGTTATGAGCCAGGAAGTACTTCCACGATAAACTAGAAAATGCTTTATTCACCAAAACTCTTCACTGCAAATACTACTACAATGACCCAATGAGTTCATAATATGAATCATCAATCCAATCGTTGCATTAATTTTTAGTTGAGATCACGCTAAAATTATACCACTTCACATTACAATGAAGAAGTTGATTTCAACATCTAAAATAATCTAAAAACTGGATAATTAAGAACTTGAATATCCCTCTTCAAAAACCCCGTACCACGATAGGATGAAACGACAGTGTACTTAACCGTTACTCATCAGCCATCATACATCTTTCATGACCGCATATTTCACAATAAAACAAGACAACTTCATCAGCAAAGAAAAGTTCCATTCAGCGGACGCATTTATCCATTTCTGATTATAAAGTACTACTCCATACTACACACTACCATGACTACCATCTGCGAATGATGAACGATCCGAGATGGTAGAAAAGCAGAACGAATCTCTCCTGACATTTCCAACTGGATTTTTTGAAAAAGGTGTTTCTGATTCTGTCTCCTGTAACAAGTAGGGTAATTAAAGGATATTCAGTGAGTCCCTGGATGTTTATTCTTATTATTTAAAGTAAGTGAACGTTATTTGTAGCCGCCGCCGCGCGTTGGAAGGGAACCAAAGCATCGGGCGGCGCTTTTTGTGATATTATTTAAATGTGGTGCAAGGTTTTTCCTTAGTTGTAAAGTAATAAAGAAGAAAGATGGTAAATAGAATTGTAAATAAATAAAATTGTTTGTGTTTGTTTGGTTGTGTAGATTTATTTGTGTTTGTAACATGTGTGGTCTAAAATTATTGTTTGTTACATCTGCTTGTTGATTAGTTTATATGGATGAATTGCTAAATTGATCCGGAATAATTAAAAGTTGGTTGTATAAAATAATCAGTGTGGTTTAAGCGTTTTAAATTAAATATGTTCGTTAGTACGTGAAACGCAGATTTTTTTTCTTTTTCGACACTGCAGTAACGTTTAGTACAAGGTTACTATTTTGATATTTTCAGAGAAATCTTTAAATTACATATTCTACTTGGGCCTTTGTTTGAAAACAATTCACTTATATTGTAAAAGACAGAATATAACATTGGTTCATCGTGTTGCTTTAGTTGTTATACGTATATTGGAAATAGAAATACATCCACAGATGCCATCGATATAATCGCCAAATCTATTAATTATTAGCCGTAGTTCGACTGAAAAGTTGATCTCCTCAAATCTGTTCTAGAACACCCTAATTGCCCAATGTTCATAAATGTGTTCAATTTGTTAGGTTTGAAAAATTAATATTTGTTAAACAAAAATAATTTTTGTAATTTCTCCAGAGCTCGTTCAACTAGATTCAAGGGTACGGTATATATCTAGACCGGAAACATGCTCTTCGATTTAATCCCTGTTCGAATGGAAAGTCTTTATACGAATGAAACGTAACCCTGCTACTGAATTATTTTCAACATCATTCTGATCTTTGCAATATTATTGATCAACATTATCTTGTAGCCTACAGGAGTCGAATTCAGTCTTCGACTTTATTCCACCTCGATAAGTCCTGGTTGTTTTTGATTCGACGTCGGTGTGGCTGCTTACTGACTTCACATCTGCCGTAGTGTTTCCACTGCATGGGTGCTGAGTTTCAAGTCAACACAATGTATGCTAAAGCACTGGTCATGATGTGCTGTATGTTATCGAAGTTCGACGAATGACGTATTGAGAAAATAACGAGATCCCTGATCTACAGCCTACAGAGTTTCGGATGACTTACAGAAACTTCTCGAATGGTAAACTGAAAATTCAAGTATAGAAAGAAAATTACGTTACCAACGAGCATGTTAGTGTAGATGCTGCAGTTTATCATGTTTGAAGTACCAATAAAAATAGGAACTGAACATTGTCAAGAAGATCCATTAAATCATTTTTAGGTATTTCAGGTATTAACTAAAATGTTGTATATATATTTTAAATAAAATTTTCTTTTAGTATTTTCGTCCAGATTAAATCTGTCCAATGTTACAATTATTACTACTTACCGACATAATCAGCAATTGGACCGAATAGGCCCTATTTTGAATACTGAATCTTATGGCTAGACATGACATTTTTTTTATTACACAATGTTCACCAACTTAAAAACAATTCTGATGAATTTTCCACTTAGCTAACTTTGAACTCCTCCCCTCCCTGCGTGTAAAAGTTCATTCCTAAATCTTCATTTATTCCAGCATCTATACACGACAGTGCTGCATGAGGACGTCGCTCGGGTAATAAATTCTCTGCTGACTCCTCTCTGAAGTGGGGTGGGGAGTGTATGACTTCTACATGGAGGGTCCCTTAAATTGTCAACTTGGGAAAGAATCATAAACAGTGAGGACACATTTACAACTGTCCTGCTGCTGGTGGAAATGATAAATTGGTTCAAGTTAAAGTGATTTCCTGTTTGAGAAGGTGATGACAGAATTGGCTAGGTGTTGTGCAGAGTTGTGGCCAGTTTCAGGAAGAACAGATTTTTGAAGAAGTGCTGTCTGCTGATGGCAAGAGAATTCCAGGGGTTTATCACTTTTCTCTTGATCGACACTAAATAATACGTTTGTATATCGAAGTATAGCTGAAAGATCACTGCATTTTTATGAAAGAATTTACTATTTTCCGATTCAATTAGAATCCTCCAGTACTCAATTCGATCGACGAGAAATTGTAGTAAGCAATAATGCTGCAAATATGAGTTATATTTTACAAATTAGGAATTCGCTCACGGACCTCTGAATATAATATTGACTCGTATATATAATGTCTCGAATCTCAAAAGTATTCTATAATAGTAACATTTAAAATCAGCGAAATTATTTGGGTTGACCAATGTGACACCCATTTAGAAGATGTCCGAAGATACGTACACCACATGGACCTATACTGAAAATTTCTTACATTTACATTATTAAATTCAAAAATTTTGAGTATCCCATATCATACATATCACGGAAGTTTTTATTACAAAAAGATATGCTGAAGTTTTTTACGATGGTGCTGCACATATGCTAATTAAAATTCGCTGAACCACACTTTATAATATTATAATTATATTATAGTTCTGTAATACATTTACTTCACCTAATACCATTTACAGCTCCAATGATGATTTACGCTGTCGTCGCAAATACATTTCCATGATACAGCTCATCATTTTTCAAATTAAACTGAAAAATGATGTTTTACAGAAGATCGGGTCCAAGATTTTCTTAAAAGTTCGGGCAGTATAATAAAAGTGAAAATCATGATTTGGAACTTGACAGTATATACATGTCCAAACATTGCAATTAACTCCAATGTAGACGAAATGACGAAATATTATATCAGTGATGGAACGGGTCACGATTTTTGACCCGGTGACCCGGAATCCATATGACCCGGTGTGATATTGTGACCAAAAATAAGAGTTTCACCAGCTGTGGTTGTTGAATTTCTGTAATGATAATAACGCCCCAAAATTGCCAAGGAATTGATTTGAAAAAAGCCCACTCCCCCCTTCCAAACTGAAAAAATAGGACTGGAGAAAACAAACATAAAATTAAAAAAAATCGTTTGGAAAATTCATAAAAAACCTGTGAAAATATAGTATTTTTGAATAAAAAAAATATCCGGGTCACACGGACAGCCGTTGACCCTGAGGAAAATTTGATTAGAAGTGACCCGGTGACCCGATCCATCACTGATTATTATGATATGACGAAGACAGAAGAAGAAACCATAACTGATTTGGATTAAATTAAAAAAAAAAAAAAAAAAAAAAAAAAAAAAACGTAAGATACCAGTATCACACATACGAACGCATTTTCCGTGCTGCATAAAATGATAAAAAAAGAGGATATTTATGTGGAATTGCCAACCTCACATTCACTCCGTCTTCCCCGCCCACTCAATCTACTGTGATGTGAGATGTCTGTCGACTCACTGCTGTGATCAACTTGTTTGACAGAACAATAAAATTAATTGGATGCTTTTAGCATACAATTCTGAGATGACATTTATTAGACAGAAAAGGTGTACAAAGGTCAAACTCAAATCATATAAATAGTTTTCCTCGCAACAGCAGATGATAGATTGAGTGATTATCAAATGAGGTTTAATAATAAAAATATTAGTGACAGATATATGATTTGATATATGAGAAAAATATATTGCTGTCATGCTGTATGTTGATTAAATGTACGGAGTTGAGATGAACAGACGTTTGATTTTGTACTGACATTAAGATTCGTTTCCGTAACAGTCTATTGCATTGTGTAGAATAAATTCATAATCAACGGACAATGAGCATTTACTTTTCTGTGAGAGATTTTACAACGTTCTTACGTTCATGTAAAAGAAACTATTTCACAGTTGTAAAACTTAAGAGTGTTGAGATTTTAATATGGCGCTGAGCCCTTGAGATCGTTATGAAGTTAGAAAAGTTTCCTTCTCATGTACAGACTGAACACACGGACCATTTTGTATTTTGAAACTGAATGTTAATTAAACTGTTAGAGAAATATAAATACTAATTAGTAATTAAAGTGTATCTTATTTTATAATTATTAATAAAACTGAATATTTAAGTACATGTTAGCATCCAGCATTAGAGTGTTTTACCACTCTTTAACCCCTCGGGGGACATTAGTCCTTATAAGTTGTGTAAGAAGCGTACGAACGTATTGGCTTCGGCTAGCGGTCTGGAACTCTGGATACTCTGGAATGATCCCTGAAGGGGCGAAACCGCGGTCGCATGCCGAACCTACACATATCCACATTTCGTTGATTATAGGAGAAGATTGTCCCCCGTGAGATCAAAGAGTGCTAAAACACTCTACTGCTGAATCCCAAGGTAAATATTCAGTATTAATATTAATAATAAAGTAGTGCCAATACGTGGTTTATGTTTAACCCATAAGCCATGACTTCGGTTTCTTAACTTCAATGTATCTTGGTATTTATAGGTTATGATTATTGACTGTACCAGAACAAATGAATCACTTACACTATCATCTTGCTATATGACTTGCTTCATTGATTGCTTTAATAAATGTGTAAAATCTTATAGTAACATGTTCCGAATCATAGTATTTTAGACATTGTTAATATTGAAGCTATTTACATAATATCAGAATTGATACAAAATAATCCATCTATACAGATAAGTGAGTAGCTGCCTCTGACTTAGTTCTGGAATGAACTTTATAACGTGTGTTACAAATAAATATCGCAATAAAAATATTGAATTGCGCTGTTGGTGTTTTATTGGTGAGATTCACATGATCACATCACACCAAATCAATTTCTTTGGACGTTTGATAGAGAAAATAACAAACGAAGAACTGTCAAAAATGTAACGCAAGAAGTTTTCCTGAATTGAACAAATTTCGACTTATATTTACCCCTAAAATATTTCACTTTATAACTTTAATGTGACAATAAAATACAAGAAGCCACACAATTACACACCCGTGACAACTTATAAAACACCAAGAAAGCACTAAAATCAAAACACTTACACGTCAAAACACCAAATTGGAAAGTCAAAAAATCAAAAAATTTCAAAACCTAGGCGGCAAAATGGCCCACTCAAAACTTCCGGTAATAGTTAACTCTCTTTGAATCCCATCGTTGATATACTTACTTATATTACTCTTGCAAATTGGGGGTCTTTGAAGTTTCCCGATTTCTATAGCCAACGAACACATTTTCGCCGCCCTTTTACACAACACAATAACAGGAGAAGACAGAGTAATATTTATCATCCCCATGCTTGAGGAAAAACAGTGGCCATAAAATTTTGAAGGACGGGGGAGGGGGAGATTCAGCCCACCTACTAAGGTGTAGATATGTAATTTATGTTTTATTAGAAAGAAAATGAATGGGAGATGGTTTTAGACGCATGGTTGTTCTATTTTTGTGGAATTATAGGAGCGGATAATTTGAATATTACGGTTCAATCGCGGATAAGATACAAGTAGGTGAGGTTGAATAATTGAAGAATGAAATTTATAATAAAAACGATCGTTTTGTCAAAAACATATTTTAGACAAAAATTAATAAGGCTTATTCAGCGTTTAAACAATAAATATATACACTGCTGTAGGCATCGTTGCATGAAACGAAACAATAATTTAAGACAAAGAAAAAAATCATCCACCGGCGGGAATCGAACCCAGCATCTCCCGATTTCGAGCACCTTCACCATTCAGCCACAGTAGAATGACAATTCAGCCGTTGTGGAAACGACTCTTAATCGGGAAGAGTTGGGTTCGATTCCGGCCGACGGATGATTTTTCCTTTGTCTTAAAATATTGCTTAATGCTGTATAGTGGACTTGTTGTTTAATAGCTTTATACGTTGAATACAATTCATTATTAAAAAAATTCTTTCAGCGTTTTCGCATCTTCTGATTGTACGTTGAAAATTTTAATAGTAAAAAAGGGAATGACTTGGTGCGGTAAGTTTGAGATATTTCGGTGTCCAGACGAGAGTTGCACAATCGAACAGCAACTCAACCGAAAAGGTAATTAAATGTTGTGAACCACTTCAGGTATTACAGTATATATCTGCTGTGCACCTTACCTGTATTTAATATTTTATTACAGAATATTTCGTTTACATGACTGAAGTAACTTTAAACTAATATTATTCATATTGATTTCATCAAAATAAACAACATTTTTCAAGCGAACCGGGCCAGATTTGTAGGATTAACATGATTGTACATTTTCCACATGAATTCCCTTGTGCCACAGATTGACAATATTTCATGTTGAATATTCGGCAACTAGAAAATAATGTAAGGGATGTTGTGAACTTGTGATTGAGCTACAATTGTACAGTTACTATTGTAAGATTTGTAACACAGCATTGGGGTATCGAGCTATCGACGAAATTTTAGGATTACGAATTATTTTGTGCACAATCGAATGAATTGCATTAAAAATATGATGCTGCATGTACGATGTGGTTCTTGGTAATGAAAACAATAAATAAACCACTTTTACAATAAATGCATATACTAATGGAGTACTGGTGAAACCAACACAGACTCTAGAATAATCGTGTTAGCAGTTTTCATCAGCAAAACTTGAATATTCGAATTCATCTGCAATCTAAACGATCTGTGCATATCTAAAATATTATGATTTACTGAAAGTCTGAAACAATGTGTTCACTACCTCACAAAAAAACGAATAAGTTATAACCAAAATAATTATTACCATAGTAGTAAAGCACTAATAATTATTTATTATAAAATAATTTTCTAGTGTACACTTTCATTGCTCAAAATACATTCCCTTGACATTTTTTCATCCGTTCCTTACAACAAGCAGTATCACATTATATAATCCCAAACGCTCCGAAATGTCAACTCAAACTATAACCTTCCCCTGACATGTTTAATTTAATCAGTTTCACTAATCAAGTAAAATGATACATAACTTCCTCAGAGTACCACTGATGAACTTCGTAAGAAGCATCTTGTTTTCTGGTGAAAAGAAGCATCGCTCTATCTTGTCAACGTATACTCCTCCTGTATGCGACAACGACACAGAGTCACATGTGCTGATGGCAGTATCTGAAAATCTGTCAAATAAGGTCGCTGAGTTGTTGAATTAACTTTGGTGAAGACATTTGAAGTTTATTATTTAAAAATGTTTGTACATAATTATAGATTGGTGATTCGTCCTGACGAAGGACTAAGGAGCCAGGAAGGATTTTTAGTGAAACATTTTATTCTCCTTCGTGGTGTCTGAAACTCGGACTGAATTGCTACGAGATTCGTAGAAATGGGACTTCATTGGACATAATTTTTTTCTATTTCACGAATGAGAAATATAGGAAAAACTCCCAGGGAAAACTCTCGCTCGTCTGGTGGTTTTATTATAGCATTTTAGCGGCTATACTTTTCACGCTTTCACCTTAAAGTAAGACTGCATACAAATGGTATCTTTAGATCCACAAAAGATCCATAGATAATTTATTACTCTGTTCTTTAACTCTGAAATTCTTTAACTCTAAATTACTCTGTTCTTTAACTCTGAAAACTCTGATACTTTGGATTCGGCCAATCACTTCCTAATCATATCTCGACAGCGAATTTCCAATAATTTAAAATTAATCAAACAGCGCAATGAGCTTTTCTCAAACAAAACATATTATTTACATGAAGTTTAACTTTAAGGAAAATAAAGTAATTTGAAAGTAAAATAATTAATATCAAAAAAGGAGAAAGAAAAAAATAATAATGATAATAAACTGAGCCACAAATAACCACGAGTGTATGTACACTATATACAGCAATCAAACAGAAATTCACTGCTTGGCTGAATATTATTTGCGGTTATACTTCGTATTCTTGTTTGGTATAGTATTTATTGATTTTATGATATATTAATTACTTTTTATGAATACCGGTACTTGTCATAGAGATTTTCACGGTATTTGTTGAAACTGTTTTCAAATTTTTATGAATAAATGTTAGTTGTCTGATGTCTGATATTGAAACTCTAATTTTGCGAAGAGATATCACATGTTCGTCTTGCTGAGATCTTAACTTCCGTTATTTATTTCACAAATCCTTACGATTGGGTTATATCAATTTCTCTCTGACACCGTATATACTGAACGATCGAATCTCCCTGATATAATTTATTAACAATAGTTATCCTATACGTATTTCGCTGTGAGTGAGAATTTTACATAAATAACAATATAAATTTGGAGAATCTTGGATGTGACTTATTGTCAATGCTGATTTCTTTTCCTCAATATGTTTCATTCTAAAGATTAATCATCTGCGAAATTGCATTGGTGTACCACAGTTTCCCACTTCCAAAATATGGATTTCAAAGACACCTTTCATAAAGCAGCAGTCGTGGAAAAATAATTCACTTTAATACAGAAAATAATATTTACAATTAAAGAAATTATTCATCAGCATGTAACATAATTATTCATTATATGAAGGCTGTACTTCATCATGGGGTTTCCCCTGCATGTTGGTTTCCAATTTGCTGATAATTGCAGTTCCGGAATATCTCAGAACGTGCTCTGAAAATGGAAAGCCATAATCATTCCGAAACTGCAGTCAACAAATAATTATGAAACCAACATGCAGGAGAAACCTCATGCTGATGAAGTACAGCCTACAAAGGAACCCAGCAGACAACCAACAAATATATTACTTTTATTATATGTTATTTGGTACGCGGGAACAATACTGAATTTTCGATAAAATAAAAATTATATATATCTTAATTAGTTTAATTTCATGCAGAACCCTGTGACTGCTTAGATAAAGCAAAACCACTGAATATGATAACCCCAATTACAAATTCAATGGCAAAACCATGGTCGTTTTCAAAGCCGTGGGAAAATTGATTTATTAGTATATTAACAACAGATGACAGAACTACTTTGAACTAGTATAAATAAAATTTTAATTATTAATGTATTGCCGGAATGAATAATCTATCTGCAAACAATCTTCAGCAGATGTTTTAACGAGTTAATAAAATAATTAATAAAAGTAACAACCATTATACGAAAGGTACCACTTTGGTAGAGGAAGACATCATTGGGCATCACAAGCCCGTTGGAACAAAAAAAAGTATTTTTTTTTGACTTGGTGTCATTGAGGCTTATCTAATTGTGTAAATGGGATTTGGTATTTCTATGAAGTGACTTCAGTAGGAACGCTTAATAGAGTTTATTTGCTGTGTCACACCATCCCCATACACATTTGCTATTATTGTTGCGATGAGGTTTGGAAGATTGGAACTACAGGGAGAAGCAAAAGAAAATATATTGAAATGCGTGAATTGTTATTCGACTAGAAATTCATGGTTTGCTGACGTTGGTAAAAGTAAATCTACAATATAAATTAACAGTATGTTATAGATTATTTGGTATATTTTAACCAGAGATACATTAGTTGCAAGAGAAAATATTTGTCCTTTCTTGAGAATTGTAAATAAGTATTTGAAAGTATTGCAACTAAAAGAAATTAATTGCACGTATAATACATTCCAAAAAAAAAAAAAAATCAAGGAACTGTCACTTTTTCTTCGTGTACTTTATTTTCAGGATTTTATTTCAACTCATGGAATAAAATATTGATTAACAGAGTTATCCATGTATTATATCATTTATCTCAACATTCATTCAACAACGATTCTAAAAATAATGCAAGATCATTGATTGTTCTTGAGAAATTGAGAATAAATAAGAATATTAGCTTGTCATAGTATTAATTATACAGGAGTGACAGTATAGTCTCCTGAGGTGCTAAAGGGTGGTAAAACACTCATCTGTTTGATCCTACCATTCTCTAATCTTCAGTACAATATTTACAATGTAAAAGAAAATGTTGTTGATGACTTTTGATTCGGAGATAACATGAAATATAAATTATAATCTGACATATCTTCAAAAATATTTTTCACTTTATTACAAAATCTTTTCATTCATTCCTAGAAATAAAATGTGCCAAATACCTGCAGACAGTTTCACAGTTGTCTTCTATTCATTGAAACATCAACAATAAGCTTTCTGTTCTTAATCCTATTTTAACAAGTGTATTATCAAAGATAGTGCACTATCTTTGGCATTATTGTAGTCGTCGACTTAGTGACAATGTTATTTCTAAGAGGATTTATAGTTTCTAAGTTACACAATAAGAAACAAATATTTTGAAGGCCTGGGAATGCTCACTTTTCCTGTTTCACGAGAAACGAAGATGTTTGTGCTTTCTCAGTTATTTGGCAATATGGTGCTGAAAATTTTTAAAAAGCAGGTACTACAAATATAAGAGTCAGGTTTGCTAAACAGGTGGCAAAAATTATTTTGAAATTTGAAAATTATTCAAATATTGCGAAATAGCTCATAATTTAGGCCTACTGCCAGAAAGATTGATAAGTAAATTGAAAATCCCTATTTAGTGTATTTGCGGAAAATACTGTGTTTTTTGTTGACAAATTTCTATTTAATTTTTACAGGCATAATTTGAAAATCAGAGCTTTATAATTGCTTTTTAGTTAGTATATGTGTCGAAAGACTCCAAACTCATGGTTATATTCCCAAAAGTTGAGGTTCCAACCACACCAAAATTAATTACATTTGTCTTTACTTGATAGGAAGCAAATTAATGTTGATGTTTCTTATTCATGCTATAAACAACACAATCATGATTCCAAAAATACACAATGCATTTCATCTGCTGCATAAATTAATCTTAAAATAGTATATCGATTTCACAGCCGCCGTGTCAACTTTAAATTAAAAAATTTTAATACGAAAATCTACCATAATATGAATAATGTGCCGATGTACAAAATATAATGGTCACTTTCCACAGCCGGATTAATAAATATAACTGTCGAGTCAGACAGCACAAAATAAATAAAAGCTATACTTCTTCAAAACTGAGGAATGATCAACCAAAAACCTAAAAAAAAAATCTGCCAGCAGCATATTTTCGTAGCCCCCTTGTATTTCTGTTGTGAAAAAGCCGTCACCTTTTAGTGACAGCCGTACACTACTTCATTGGCTTTCCTTCTATTCTTCAAGTTGTCATCGTACTCGTGTTCAATGGCATTATAATACAACAGGAAGGTTTGAGACCCTCAATGCCCCCTCACTCAGGCCCTCACGGTCCCTCAGTGATGCTTGCTGGTAAAAAGGTCCCTTCTTCGATTCGATTCATTTTTTCAATAGTTCGTTTGTCAATG
>JAQFYR010000284.1:0-14009 GCA_034694985.1 Campodea silvestrii
GGAACTTTGTCAGTGTATGTAACAGGTACAGTGAATGACTCCTGAGAAAAATTACTTAAGCTGAGTGTTACAATTTTCTTTTTGATATCTGTTTTTTCATCTTCAGATGGTCTCTTCATGTTATTCACAGTTAACCTCTTCTTCGTTGTACTGTGCATATAAGGCAGCAACTGCTGTTTTTGTAGCTTCTCTCTGGAAGTAAATTTCTTCACCGGAATCATGACAGGATTCTTATCTCCATCCAATTTATCTTCATGCTGAATTGTAAATTTTTCAGTTGTCACATAACCGTTTCAATTCAGCTACTGAGACTTCCTCATTACTCACTAAATTGGTTAGATTTTGTAGAACTTTCACAGTTTCAGCAACTTCCTTCTTATAACGTTATGTTGATACAGTTTTATTAACGCCCTTAGGCATAGAAATAAACACAGCATCATTACTTTCCGCATTGTCACACTGCATCAGATCTTGAATAACTGACCTCTTGGCATGACGGAACTCTAATGAATGCGTGTGTATATGTTTACACAACATGGCACGATCGTCACAATTGCAACGATGCAAATGGGAACACAATCCAGGACAAGACAATTCTGTACATTTTTCAAAGCAATAATCATTGTTGCATACTTCTTCGAATACTTTCACATGATATCATTTTGCTCGGTCTGTCTGCGATACAACCTTCCACGTTTTACCATTGACATTATAAATAATATCCGAATCAGATATTTCAAGTCCAGTGTTGTGACGGTTTTTATCTTTCGGTGCATAAACAACATCACTTCTCGCATAAGCTTTCCTTCTGTAATTTCTAATATACATATCTTTTATCTGCAGTAACAAACCAATCAAAACATCCACTCTTTTGTTTGGTATCTGTCTCATGTAATGCATTTTCAAGTTATTATGAAAACTTTCACAATACATGTTTGTATTAGTATGACCAATTGGAAATGTTCTGTAACACATAGCCCATTTCTCTGGTCGGTAATATTTTTTTAAATAATTAATGAATATTGGTTGTTTATCACCATACACTGCACAAAATACAGACTGAAGTTTCTGAGTATCATCGATCACTGGTTCTTCAATAATTGTTATGAGGGCTTTATATATTTCCTTCTTCAGAATTTCATCTTGTACACAACTGAACAGCTTCATTCGAAGACTGCGATGTACGTATCACATGCACAATAAATGACGCCTTGCACTTGGAAACACACTGTTCACTGCGTTAAATCCTACATGGTCGTCATCCGTCATCACAGCATTAATGTCCAAACTTGGACATCGAACCTGATTAGCTCATCATATGTTGGTTCACGATCTACACAGAAAATAACGTTTACAATAATTATTTATATTTTATTCATTGGTAAACAATAACAGTAGTCTCAAAATATTAATGTATTTAAATTATTTGAAAACCTTTATTAATATGACTTCATTGCGAATTTACAAAGAAGTTCAAATTATTTTTCCATATAAATTTGCATTTTTGTATATAATTATAGTTATAAATACAGTAAAAAAGTGTATAATAGATTTTGTTTTGATTGAACCATGTTTTTCTATTTTCGTGAACAAAACTCACTTAAGCAGAAAAGTAAATAAGAAATTAGCATAAATCACTGATTCAATAGTTGTAAAATAAATGCATTACTGACAGGGAACCATTTGAAGTGTAACTCTCAGATTTTAATTAAACTTGGTAGTTTGGTAAAGTTGATGCCAATGATTACGAAATGGTATGCCGTGACGGCCCGTACCTAAACGTTTATCAACGGTTTTGTATACTTACATGCATTGGTGATTTTCTGTAGAATGGTTTCCTTTGAGACATTGTGGTGTAACGGTGAATAACTATTTGAATTTAGGTCTTCACAAGCAGGGATTAAATCAGTCTTTTCAGTTATTAAATCTGTAGGATCAGGGATTAAAGTTGTCACTCCAGTAATTAATTCTTTTGAGGCAGGGATTAAATGTATACTATTTGTGTGCGAAGGAACAAAATCCGCTTCACCAGGAACAATCGTGTTGGTAGGAGAGGTTGGAATAGGTCTAAAAACAGGATAGAAATAAAAGTTGTTATAATATTTTTTCAAACGTTTAGCTTTCAGCGACGCACTTGTAGAATTAAAGTTTTTTAATTCTGCAGACGTCGCCGATCTGTGTTTTTTTATATACTCATCCCTCTCAGCGGCGCTAGCATTGCACCCCCTATAATGGTGTCCTTCCTTTCCACAGGCGTAATAAATAATACCTGCGGGGTGCCTAATGCTTTGTTGATTCTGGCCACCTCGGGAAAATTTATTGTTATAACTTTTACTGTCATAACTATTTGATGTACCTTGTCTATTCTGTGAGTAAGAACCGTTGTAATTATCATTTGAAGTACGAGATTCATTATTTGATTTTCTTTGTTGAGAAAAATCATTACTGTTAGGCCTAGTAGGTTTGTAGTTATTGTTAGATGTGTTCTGTGAAAAAGAAGTGAATGTAGGCTCACAGCACTCTGTAATATCAATAGGCCTTCGTAATATGGTATCTCTAGCGTACACTTCCTGAATACGAAGAATAAAATCATTAAGGCTTTTGAAAGTTGTAATTCTATGTTCTAAGGAAGTTTAGAATGTAATTTATTGGAAAATTTAGACAGATGCGATCAACAATTTCAGCCTCAATGAAATGTCTACTACATCTAGAGTAGAGAGCCTTAATTTGTGAAACAAATTCGGCAATAGGCTGGACATCTGACTGAAAGGTACCTTCGATCTGCTTTATGAGTTTTTCTTCGTAATCAAAAGGTCTGAATTGTTGTCTAAAACAACTTCAAAATTGTGTGAGGTCAACAAAACCACCCTTCAACTCTTGGGCTTCCAACCAAACCCTCGCACTGTTTGTTAATATTATTGGCAACAGGTGAATAATATAAAATATAAATATAACCAAACTGCATGAAGAAAAGATTGATTTTAACACAGGAAATATCAAATATCACTTTTATGATTCTGTTAGATGCTCAAAAATCTCAAGTTCTAGTAATGGTGGAGTTTAAATCTTAAATTTTGAAGTTACACAATATGATTCCCTGGAATAGGTGAAAGATTTATATTTAACTTCTTTTTTGTCTGCATTATCCCAATGGGTAACAAAGTATAAATATTAGAAGCCCTGGTAATATTCATTAAGGATGGTAATATATTTCCATCACACAATGATTTTACACTCTATTTAAAAGAAATATTTTCTATATATCTTGTAAAGAAAACTATTGCCTAAGTTAATGAAAATGAAAATTCAAGGCTAAGACAACTGGTTGATTTGCAGTTTTGTTCAATTTATTCGGCATAATGTTAAAGACTCTCAAATATCTTCAATTTAAGCAAATTCTGGTGTAACTATGTGGAACCAATTTTAACCTGGTGAAATTCAGAGAACTTTTTGCAGACCTTCTATTTAAGTTTCTTATGTTAGTCTTGATGAATTTCGATCAAATTTTATTTTTATTAATTTTCTTGCATATTAGTGATGCCAGACCCTCTATTTAAGTGACCAATTGATAATTTTTGGTTTTTAGGTTAGTCTAGATCAATTTGTATTTTTTTTTAATTTTCTAACAAATTAGTGATGCCAGACCCTCTCTTTAAGTAATCCATTGATGATTTTTTGATTCTTAGGCAATTTGGATCAATTAATTTTTCACAAATAGGGGATGGTAGCACTTGTAAGATATTGACCAACTGATGAATTTTCATTTTTAGTTTAGTTTTCCCCACTTTAAATCAATCATTTTTTTTATATTTTTCACAAATAAAAACTAACATGAACGAACAATTTTGGCATTTTTTTTTTAAAAATCAATTAACATAGTAGGTATTTATTTGTTTGCGAAATAAACTGGCATATTTACTCATTTACAGTAGTTTTCCTGTTTTGTAAATGTTCAACAAATATGGAAAATTGATCTATTCATATTTTATGGGAAATTAGAATGACAAAATATATGAAGAGAAATCCTTTTATGTGTTATACATTACAACAATGACAATGATAATAATGTTAAAAATCACAATATTTAAACTCCTTGTAGATTCTATTATAGTGGATCCAATAGAGGTGTTGAAATAGAAAAAAATATGAAATTTAACAAAACTGGAAATACATTAATTTTACAATAAATACTTTGATGTACAATGTAACTTATTTTGACAATGAGCATTGTTATTTGTAAAAAAATTACATTTTCATATTAGGTGTTATAACAATCAAAAAGATATTTTGTACCTTCTGCAGATTATTATAGGTGTACAGTATAATTATCATTGGTGTTAGTTGTGATGTGAAAAAGTAATTCTCAATAATCCTGGAATTATAATCCTCAGATGTTTCATAACCAAAATTAATTATAGTGAATAAATTATTTTTTAATTGTAAAACTTTTACTGAAACAATGCCTACTATAGGTTAATTTCATTTAAGAAGGATTTCTATATTAGACAGATTAGGATTCTAGCCTGTGAAGAATCAAAATTTTCTTATTAACCCTTAGCTTTGTGCTCCCTAGCATAGTAAACTAGAATATACTGAAGGTTTCCTGGCGACCCCCCCCCCCTAACATATTTGAACGTAGTAAGAGTAAAAGTGATGGGAATGCTGCCATCTGTTTTTAACATTGAAAACATGAAATCTGGGTGTCCAGGGGTGCTGCCATCTGTTGCTGAGTTTGGAAATATTGCCTGTACTTGTTGCAATGGCATATTTTATATGATTTTATAGTGCGTATTTATTCCTTTAAATCATGAATTTTTGTGTTTTTACGGTGCCTAAAATATTTTGTTGCCTATTTCTGGTATTAAGTGTATTATTAAAACATTTTGACATGCACACATGTTTAAAATTTCCACTTTTAGAAAGTCAAAATTAATTGGGCTCATTTGCGGGTAAGGCATATAATTAATGGGAGCGCAAAGGGTTAAACAAGTTGCTGATCTTCAGATGTGGATAAATTATACATTAACAATAAAAGAGAAACTTGATATTTTGCCACATTCTCAATTGAAAATTGGTACTTTTATTGAGTAATAATTGTGATGTCAATATAAGCCATTAAGATGGACGAAATTCATTGTAAACATATACCTGACCACCCCACCCCCTTTTGCATACATGTGTGTTTATAGAGGTATCAACCCATCCGCTTCAGGTCCTTTGTCACAATATTGACTATTCCCAGCCCAATTTGGAACTTGTAATGAAAATGAGTCATTGCTATTTCTATGTTAATCCTGATCAACTTGGATCAATTCATTTTTTTCACAAATAAGAGATGATGGCAGCTCTTGTATGAAAGTGACTAATTGATTATTTTTAATATTTATGTTAGTCTTTCTTCAACATTGATCAATTCATTTTTTAATTAATTACTATAATTTGACATTTCGGTTGGGATATGTTAATTTTATGTCAATGGTCAGTGCTTTCTTTACTTAATTTTCCATTTTTAATGAGCATTTTATTATGGAAATCAAAGGTCAGTGTTAAAAGCTGATGTTCAATTACAAAGGCACAACCACCCATAAGGTTAGGTTATTGAACAGTTATTTTTGACAAATAATACTTTAGAATATTTTCATGATATATCAGGTTGCTAGCAATTAATAACTTAAAGTGATTTATACACTCTATGAGACAAATTTTTATCGATCAAGAATCTAACAAGTAATGATATTTAGCATAATATCTACAGAAGAATACTGGGATATATAATATTAGAAATTGGGTTTAAATGACAATTAACTATAATTGTTTTCTTTCTGGTGTAAATGCTTTGAGTACATGTAGGGCTGCTGTTTTACCCAAAGGCCAATATATCCGTAATATTCTAAGCAAACTATCCAAAGATCACTACCTTTGGTTTTGCGTCTATATCTTAGTTAGATCAAACATCATATTTTGCTATTAAAGTCTAATTCACACAGGAGAAAAACCATTTACTTGTGATAGGGTGTACTTTATTATAGAAATTTAATTACTCTTTTATTCACCACTAATTTACATGCGGTTAGTATAAGTGTACCCGTTTGATGTATCTAAAAGATATAGTATATCGGCCTCCTTACATTCCCTTGTATAATAACTATCAGGCTAGGATGCAAAGAAATCGGTGGAACAAAAAGAAACAACTTCGTTTCAATTTCGACGTGGATCTACTTTTCGGATGTGTCCGAATTCGGTTCACTTTTTCAAAAACATGATTTTTCATATTTTCTGCTAAATTAATTATCTATTTTCGGTGTTTTTTTCACTGATTCTGACAGAGATACTATGTAACTAATCAAATAGTGTTTTGCTGAAAGAAAATTATTTTTATAATTTGTCATTAGCAAGTTACGGAGAGAAAACCAATTGTGGCACTTTGGTAAACTTCCTCTATATTATGTTAAAAGTCCTGAAATAAAACATCTTACATAAACGACTTATCCTGCTGACGAAGAGTTCGGTTTGGGCCCTGGACCACAGGGGATACTGTAGCCCGTACCCGCAGTACCGGTTGTAACATGTACTGCCTGGTGATAGCTACTTAATGAGCATAAGCAGAAACTCAGCCTGCGCAAGTTGATCCGCCTCCCTTTGCAGCTTGGCAAGTTGCCGGGATCTCCAGGCAGCCATATATTGACCTGAGCTCGCGAAAGTCGTGGCTGGACTGCTGGTGCCAGGATTGGAACAAGGGTAGGAACTCCAGGTGGGGCAACCAAAGGTCCGTCTTGACCCTCCCCCTCTCTGCACTTCTCTCTTCCTCCTGCACCTGGGGGAAGTCATCCGCTTCTGTGTACCCCAGATCAGGCAACTCCACGGTTTCAGGAAGGGGATCCAAGGCCGGGTACTGAATTACCTACATAGGAAAAAGATAGAAATTAGGTTGAGGTGCAGTAGTTACTGTAAAAACATTGCCCGGAAGATTTGGAAGCGTTACAGAATTTCAGAAAGTGAAATTCTCGTAAGTGAAAAAAACAGAATCATTGAGGAATTCATGTGTTTAAGTGGCAATTTTGTAAGAGTAATTGACTCCTTCGCATTTATTTCTGGAAACTAACGTCAGAGTCTGTGTGCATGGTATATGATGAGGTGTGATTTCAGGTATTTGAGACACTGAAAGCTCAATAATATACATGAAGATCATGTTAAATATGGTGGGGCTAAGAGGGCATCCCTGCTTAACTTCTCGCATGACTGTGTAAGCTGACAAATTCATTCCTTTCCACAAGAATGATGTGTTTTCAGTATTTAATAGTGAATGAATTTTTATTGATAATAGATGTGGAACATTTTGTATATGAAGTATGGGCACTAGGCTTCTGATATCTACAGTGTCGAATGCCTTTGCGACATCCAGTGCTACGACATGTGTAGGGAGCCCTTCATTGTATATTTTCTCAAGTTGTCTTCTAACTGTAAATATGTGGTCAGTAGTTGATTTCCTTACTTCAAACGCAGTCTGAATTTGGTGGATGGTTATGAATTTTGATAGAGTTTGTTTTAAGCAATGTGCATACACTTTGTACAGGGTTTGCGAAAGTGTTATCCAACGGATATCAGAGATGCCTATTATTTTCTTGCTTGATTTTGGTATTCCTGTTTCAAGGGTTACTGTCCATGAATTTGGTATTGCATTATTCAGTCAGACACTTTGTATAAGTATTGTGATCTATGGTAAGAGATCAGGTAGGCTGTACGTCACAAATTATTACTGAATGCCAACAGGTCCAGGCGTTTTGCCATTTTGAAGTCTTTGAATTATCAATTCCAAGTCATAATCACTAGGTGGGGTAAGTAAAGGTGTCTGGTATGGGTTAATAAGTTGAAGTAGGTGTGGAGTTGTATCGTGTGGATGAAGTTATGCAAATTCACGTAATACCATCTAGATGAAGTCATCTGCATTTGTCCAAGGTCTTCTGAATTTGTCCATTTGTGGAAGTGTTTGAAGGTTGTTTCTGTATTATTTTGTGCCCTTGAAGAATTTTTGTATTTTACCCACTCTTGAGGTGATTTGTTTATCAGTTAGAATGTTTCTCAGTCTATTTAACTTAAATTGTTTGCCTTTTCTGTTGTAGGGCTGAACACATTTTGCAGGACTGTGTTCTGATTGTTTTAGGTGCTATTTTGAATTCGTTATTTCGATGAAATTGTTAATTTTCTTTGTGGGGTATTTCTAGTTCTTCACTGTCCTCCTCTTCTAATATTTCCCATGGTGATAGGTATTGTTCTGTATCTTGTATAGCTTTTTGTAGTATTTGACATGATTTTATTTTGGTTGTTGAAGAATGCATGGGATCTGCCGTCAATGCTTCCTATATTTCTTTAGAGTCCCTATTTTGGAGACATCTCCTCTGCGGGGCTGGTGTGATAATAGAAGTATTCGTTTCTGCCTGATTGGTATAGTAATTTTGGAAGCTAACATTCTGTGATCTGAGAGCTGTTTTGGAACAGGTGTATTTATTTCTGGTCTTACTGATATTTCTTTGGATGAAAATACATAGTCTATTTCGGTATTTGACCTTTCAACGGTGTTTCCTGTGGCTGTGGAATGATATGAGATGATGTTCATGAAACAGTGCTTCGGTGTTTATATTCCAGTACTTTTCAATTTCATTTACTCCAATGTGTGCATTAAAATCTCCTAGTAGAGTGATAGGTGTATCAGCTTTTTCTGCTCTTTGGACAAGTTTCTGGAGTAATGATTGTTCTATGTTTTGTTGGTTGCATAGGTCCACAGACGTTAATACAACAAAGGGGATATTGGAAGTGTTCGAAGAAAATTGCTAGCAAATGTGGTTCTGGCGAAACTATTGTTTGTATGTTTGGTGGTAAATTTTGTCGGTGTTTGTTGTGATGGAGCAAATTTAATTTATTTTAATATGTTATTTCCGTGTAATGACTACAAATAACCATAACCTCTTTAGCATGATCGTAAATCAATCTATTTGCGAACTATATTGAGTTAATGTCGAGTATTGAGAGTAGATCAGTAACAAAACAGGAGTATTTTAATGTAGTTTTAAGATGGCCTGAAACAGTATTATTCAGGTACGAAGCCGTGGCTCTATCAATTTTCCCGTAGAAAACGTCTCGAAAAGTTACACTTCGTCTCAGCCCCTCGTGGGAGGATCTGGTCGTTGACGGCCTCAACACATCAGAATAACTAGCACCAGCTCAAGTATTAACCTGATCCCTCCTTGGAGTTTCGTTTTCGGATTGATCCACATTATTCACGGAATTCGGGAATCGCCTAATGTCCGGTGTTTGACCTTCGCTCCATATGTTATTGAATGGCTTCTCATCGGGTACAAAACTCTGATAAGAAAAATCAGTTCGTAGCACGAAGGGAAAATCATAATTAGGTAAAGTATTCAGTCACTTGACATGATTTCCTGTATTAAATTGAAAGCCGTTTCCTGGCACTCAGTCCAAACAAAGGGAGTATTAATTTTTGTCAACTCGTGGAGGGGTTTAGCAATCAAACTAAAGTACCCTACAATTCGATGTAAAATCCACACAGACCTATAAAACTCTAAATATCCGGCTTAGGGAAAATCCTTTTTGCCATCCAAAGTGGAGATATTGTGACCCACACTATCTGCAGCTAGGAAAATTGCTACTTCTTCTTCCAAATTCTTGATACCGTCACTAATAATTGCAGCATTTTTTTCGAACTTCACTATATGAGGAACAATATCCAAGTTTGTGGAGCACGTCAATGAGGTATCGAGATTTGAAAGAATGGTGCATCTGAATTGCAAGGCCAATTTGAAGTGGGCATATCAGTGCCCGTGGACGAATAGCTTGCATAAGGCATTGTCCAATTGCACCTATTTTGCATGAAACATCTTTTCCTGCAAACAGTTTAGTACAAAGAAGCAGTAAACTTTTCGGAAGATACTCCAACGACTCTTTTGTACTCGGATCGGCTATTGATGGATACACTATTTCTTGTTTATTTTTTACTTCTGAAAATTTCACGTCACTGACTATTAATTTCGCTGCGGTTTCTATTATATGAATATTTTGTAATTCAATATCACAGGTTCTTGGCTGTTCGTAGAATGTGGTGAACCGAGTTTCTAAGTTTCTACTGCATTTTACATTTTAACATTTAAGTACCATTGCAACGTGTTTTTACTGCAATTCAATATTTTAATTTACTACTGTTTTCATATAATTTCACTGCAGTATTACTTTTTACTTTTAATTTCACGTACTATTTCAAATGGACTGATTTAATGGACTTCTATAATAAGTATATATGAGCATTCTAAATTCTTTTATTTTTTTCGACATACACTAGTTGTTTCAACTGAAAACTTAATTTACGTTTTTAATAGACTTCTAACGAATAAGAGATAACACTGAATATTTCTGTGGAACATTGATTGGTCCCATTTAACCAAAGTAATTTCCGTATAAGGTGATTCAACAAACTCTAAATTCGATTGCAATATATTAGCGACGGTTTTCCAGAAGAGTGTTACACATGACACTATAGAATTACTGGCATCCTAACCATTTCGCATTTACAATGACTATGAAGTCAAAAAATGAAAATCTACAGATTAATAAAAATGCTTTTTATAGCGCGTGGTAGATTCGTAAAAACGTGTTAAAAAACGTGGAGCTTCTTCAAAATATTTCTTCTAATGCACATACTTCGTGCTTATTCATAAATTCAATAATAGGTTTTTCGGAGCTTCTTCAATAATAATAATCTCAATATACATAATTATACATTCAACATTGGAGCTTCTTCAATAACAATAAATCGTACGTACATATTTCTTTCTTAAAAATCTTCTATAACTTTGGAGCTTTTTCAATATAAATATTGCCTCTATTTTGCGTACTTCGCAATCTTAAATAACTTTTCCATAACTCGGATACTTAAAAACTAAAATTTTGATTTCGGAAATGCCATATTGTAACGTAACAATGCAAACGGCCAATAACTCGAAAATCAACAGCAGGAATGTGTGTGGACGGGGGAAATCCACTACAACATGAGCATTTAGGCGCTACATAACATGACTCAAAACAAGGCTTAAGACGGCCTCTATAACTAAAATAATGCTCCTAAAATAAAAATATTTCTCTTCCAAAATATTTTTGCTCCATAATAAAATCTTGCTCCTTAATAATATTTCTCATTTTGCGCAATAACAATAATAATCTTTCAATAATAATGCTCCATAAATAAATTCAATATGCTCCATAATAATATTGCTCTATACAATTAATATACTTCATAATCTACATTTCGTATTACTTTCGATTTTTAATGCGTTGGTCATTTTTCTTCGGTATATCTTGCAACTTTAAAAACTGGTTTATTCATCATATGACTGACATACTTTTGTTTTAAACTAAACTGTGCATGTAACTTCATTGCGTTATACAAAAACAAATCATAACAACTACCGTGTTACATAATTACTTCTTTACGTTTGTGATTACTTATTCTACTTGTTTTTCAAAATATCTTATTTCAGCATTTTCTTTCAATTTCAAATGTTTCCATAACAATTCGGATTAAATATTCGCGTTTTAAAGCGTCACATCGACGGTATATAAATGTGTGATTGTCAAATCCTGAATGAGGTATTTTCCTTCGCGCGGTGATTTTAATTTCCCAGTACATTTTTAAACGATAATTAATACTTTACAAACTAGTTATACTCGGGGCTATATACTACTGGTTAAGCAACTTCGTGCGGTATATTCTCTTACGGTAATAGTGTGCAAAATAGTTAAAATAATCCTTTACATTTACATTTACGTTTTTCTGAGTTTCAAAATTTCAATATGTGGGGTTTGTTTAATATTACATTTTACTATTAGTTTTCATGATTACAAAAAATATCTGGCATGATGTAAATTATTTATTAGCAACTCAGAGAAATCAATATGCATTTCAAATTCACCTCTTGAACTCTTATTGTAGACCCACATAAATTTACCTTCTATTACACATTTAAATATGATATCTTCTTCGTATTTCGGGTGGTATAATTCTACGCGAAAAGCTGACTCGCGGTCTTTATATTTTTCTGAATTTAATTGTAATATTCTTTCTATTTTAATTAAGGCTTCTATATTGGGTAAAGCAATGTATTGTTTCCTACCATTTACCATGTTAAATATATAAACAACATTGGGGTGTTCCTTACAATATATTAAAGTTAATTCATTAATTGTTATAGTGGAACCAGCTGCTTTCGATTTCGATTGCCAACCAGGAATCGTATAAAACTTTGGGCTTGACATTAATAATAAAAAAAAAATTATAATAAATATTTTACAACTTATAATTTGAACAAATACTTGGGACGGTTTTCTGAACGAAATTGTGTTTTATATACTATTTTAAATTATTCCTGCGATTTTCAGCAAATTCGAACGGTAAATAAAAAAGTGCAAAAAATTTCCTCCTACACTACTTGAGGCAATCCCGATTTAATTTAATGATAAAAAAATGGTTTTTAAGGTTCGCTAATAACAAATGTTGATTACGGTTGTTGTATACAATCTACATACGAAATTTCATTAAAATTGGGGCAATTTGAAACTTTACGAAAAATTTCTTCCTACACTACGTAGAGCTATCCCGGCTGAGCCCCCAAAATGAAACGGTTCGCTGCCGCAATATAATTTATATTAATAAATTATAGAGGTGAAGCTGGCAACTAGGCCTTATCTGAGTACCTAGGTATTTGGTATGAAGATAGGCAATCCAATTATGTGGATAATCCCGTCGTAATGTAGTTAGAAACTAGCCTCTCATATAATTATTTATTTGTTAATTTTTTTGTCATCATAGACTATCATTTCAATATCTCGAAAATCAAAAATAGTGGATGTTCTTGTATTAATATATTTCAATTCAAATCATATATATATTTTGTCAATAAAAAAAAGAATAGGCATAATAAAATCACATCGGATCATGTATATTATAAGTTTGGATTTATTTACCAATATTATAGGTTAGCATATTCGACATATAAAGAGAATTTTCAATAGTCATATAGTATATTATTTCGAACAGTTTTGTACATCACATTAGTTATTATATAATGAGAATAGAATTTCGTAATCATCAGATTTTTAAAGGACGACCATCATATTAATGTTTTCGGAGTTTACGACTTTTTTAAGTTAAAATTAAGTTTCAGTAATAATTGAGTTTTCATATTATACAATATTTTCTATAGCGTTCTGGTATAAAATATAAAGGACAGACCCCCTTTCACTGAATGTTCACAACGTAGAACTTACATAATATAGTACTTACATATTTCTGGAATTTTTGGAGTAACACAAAACTACAGATCAAAAATAGCATCCACACGGGATGGCAGAATTACTCGAATCTCTCTTTTTGAAAACTATTACGCCCTTCTTATAAAGTGCATTTAATCACGCTGTCCTTTGGAATCATTACTGCATTAGAGGTATTCAACCTTCGGTTTAAGGAATGAGGAAGAGTTTTTTTATGTTACAAATGAATTTACGGTATTAAGTTATTTTTACAGTAATGACGTCGTCAAGAGCGTCATATTATCCTTTATCTATCAGTGCTTACTATTCTCAGGTATTCTACCTCACTTACTTGCAAGAAATAATTTATTCCTTACAGGTTGCTCCAGTTGGGGTCAATAAAATACTTTTTTTTCCTTATTTGACATAAATATTCACAAAAGGCACCGCTACCCTCTCATCCCCGTTAATTAACATACTCGAATGTACCACCCCATTCACAAAGGGGCCGCTGCCCCTCTTGAAATTCCCCCACTCATTATTCTTGTAAAAAAGCTCTTATTTCATCAATATTTGACATATTTATGGTAATTTTTGATGGTGGGTGGTGGGTGGTGCTCAAAGGTACCGCTCAACATCCCTAATTATTCACAAAGGGGCCGCCGCCCCCATTAATACTCGTCAAAGTCATTAAT
>JAQFYR010000285.1:0-14003 GCA_034694985.1 Campodea silvestrii
CAATACCAAGACTCACCTACTCAAGACCAAGACCAATACCAAGACCACTCGAAAATTCAAGACCAAGACCAAGACCAGCCATGGTCTTGGTCTTGGTCTTGATTCCAGAAACACTACTTTTGTCAGTACGTGTGAGAACGAGGAATCATTTGAAGTAGTTGGGATACTAATATTTGTCAATGACGTGATTTTATGTGTTAAATCAGTTTTTTTTGCTTCTTAAGAACAGCATTTATACATGCATATATTCGTGGTTTTCACCTGGGATTCTGAGAATGTTCAATCATTTGTTTAACATTGTTAATCATTTTCCACTTAAGTGAATTTTCATATGTCCCTTGATACTAATAAAATGTCAAAATGACTCCTTACAAGTGTCTCAAACATACTTCTTCTCTCCTGTGTGAATTGTCATATGTTATTTTATAGTGGCTAATCATCTAAATGATTTATTACAGATTTCACAACTATGTGGTTTTTCTCCCAAATGGATAAGTAAATGTTGTTTGAGGGATTTTAATGTAGCAAATGATTTGTTACATTGATTACATGAATGCGGTTTTAAACCTACATGGATCCTGAGATGCTTCTTCAGATTACACAATAGACTAAATGCCATGTTACATGTTTCACAAATGTACTGTTTCCCTTTTTTTTGTGTTAACATATGATATGTCTTGCCAGTTAATTGACTGAATCCTTTATGACATATCTCACAGGTAAATGGTTTTTCCCCAGTATGGGTTCTCATATGTTGTTTTAGACTCCCCGAGTGGGAAGATGCTCTATTACATTATGTACAGGAATGCGGCTTTTCACCAGTGTGTATTAGAGCATGTTGCTTAAGGTAACTTGATGTATTAAATGATTTGTCACAAATATTACATTTAAATGGTTTTTCTCCTGTGTGAATCAACATATGTCTTAGTAGATCACCCATTTGGGAAAACGATTTTTTACATTTTTCACAAGAATGTGGTTTTTCACCAGTATGAGTTCTTATATGTATTTTCAGATTACCTGATGTACTGAATGATTTATTACATGTACTACAAGTGAAAGACTTTTGTGTATGAACATTCATATGACTTTTGAGAGTCCCCTTTTCAATAAATGATATACTACACACTGTACAGACGAAAATATTTTCTCTAGTGTGGAGACGAGTATGCTTTTTAAGCTCATACAAAAACGAATAAGACTTTTCACAGGTTTCGCAAGTAAACCTTTTTTGGCCTGTGTGATTTATTGTCTTATGTTTTGACAGAGAATATGATGTGCCGAATAATTTACTGCACACTCTGCAATTGTATGTTTTTCCTTTTACTTGTGTTTTAACGTTTAATTTAAGTTTCTGTGAAGATGCAAATGGTTTACTACAGGTTTCAAAAGTAAGCGCCATTTTTCTGAAAGAGTTACAATGTAATATTGTTGATAATTTAGCAGGAATGAGTTATTTAATATATTATATATGATGAATGTTATGATCTATCTAATTATTATATTAAATGTAAAAGGAGTCATCTGAACATGTTTAATGTTTAAAAAAAATGACGTCTAACAATTTGTTATTCACGTTAAGTTTCGGAACATGTAGGCTATATCAGAAATTTAAAATCATTTACAACAGCTTTTTGAAGGAAGTTGTTATTTTCAAAGGGTTTGTTTATCACATGGAACATAAAGTACCTATATTTCAAAATGACATGTTTACCTGTTTCAATATAAATTGTAAGATGTTATTTGAAGATACAAGGAATAGCAGGAAGCATTTTCTGTTGTCAATTGTAGCTGCAAATGGGCGTATATGTAATCTTACTACTCTATAAGCATTTTTGTCATTGTTACATGGAATCTTACATAATATATAACAAAATGGTTACAAAAATTATTTATATTATTTTAATTTCCAGAAGAAAAAACCACAACATAACTATGCACAACACAGTAACTTGCGCTCACTTTACGTTACAATTTAATTTGTGTTTTAAATATTGCAAATACTGACACCTATTTTCGATGACCTGCGACAATTTCACAATTTTTTTGATGGATGTGCATTTCTGAAAAGAAAAGAATGAGTGACGTTTTATATTATTATTATGAGAGTGCGCACACTGTTATACAATTGATACTGCAAATTATATCCAAATGAAATAAACATGATAATATTTACGATTATTAATAATTTATTTTATTCACACGTGCTGATACCATTTCATGTTACTGAGTTTCTTTTTCGTACATTTTGTCATACAATCAGTGCATTATTAATTGAATTATTATAAACAATTGGTCAACAATGTTTATGTAAGTTGAGTATTTCATACAAAATTTCGAAAAAAAGGTTCTGCGAACATTCGATTTTTACTCTCTTCAACATGGATCGTTTCTCATGTTTCCTATACTTTTTGCTCTTTGACATGATTTGTCATAAAAAATTATTATAAGACAATAGACAAAATATATATTACGAGACAAAATATATATATACACAAAAGTCTTTCACTCGTATTATAATTATAATAAACAAACACGCACAAAGTGCAGGCATCGTTTAAATGAATTACATAACAATTTGAAACATATAAAGAAATCACCCAGCGGCGGTAATTTTATAATTACAAATTTGAAAGCGATAATATAATTTCCTTTTTTTGAAATTTATATGCTAAGGTTTCCCTAATATTTATATTGACATTTGCAATATGGGAATTGATCAAAACAGATGTTGTGAATACACAATATTCTTACAACAAATTTACTTTATGCTTAACTGCTGCTTTGACCTACAAATTGCAGAGTCCACATATTTATATTTCATTTAATAGAGAAGTAAGTCGAGTGCTGCACTGATGCATAAACTGTCACTCTTACAATTACATATCCATCATTTATATATTTAAAATTCCAGGGTGGAAAAATAAACTTATTTGTTTCGGACATATTTGGTCTTTCAAGTCGATGTGTGTGGCTGAGAAGGCAGCAATTTCACAATATGAACATTTTTTTTTACCAATATAAAATAATTTTAAATTTAAAAACTTTCCACTAACGTGCGGACTGGAGTCGTTCAGGTATTGTTCAGATACGGTTTTAAGTGAGAATAACGGAGTTTTGACTTTGTTGATCGAATGTCCCAATTTGTATACCGGTTGAGAATTACATTTGAAGTGAACAATTGCTTTTTGGTTCTACATTTATTTAATGAATCATTATTTTCATTTGAGCAGTTCAAATATTGTTATTTCGTGAATATAGATCCAGCAGCAATAAAATTAATTATTATAATTTGAAAATTAACAAGTGTGGTATATCATATTACATAATATAGGACAGTTCGAGAAATTCAAACTTCTTACGGCATTTTTGCGGAAAAGTTGGCAAGTAACATTTTCCGAATCAGTTTTTTGTGCTGATTAAGAATATTTTGTTCGCCATTCTCGATTTCCACGATTGATGCTCGAAATTGTTAACAACAAAATGGCGCCCAAGCAAAGTGACTTATACTTATAACTCTTGAAACATTATAGTGATGCTGATAATGATATTGGAACTTAAATGTATGTCTTTGGTTTGCTAAATCCAAATATTTTGTTTGCTACTCACAATGTTGACCACAAATTATTTAAGAGAGCGTTTAGTTCGCATAGTCAGGACGTATCCCAGTCAGCATGGGATTCTTCATTCGGCGCCATATTTGATTATAAACAGTCTAGTCGGTGTAATAACCAGCATTTGAACCTCTCGCCATCTTTTCCAACTGTCAGAACGAAGTTTTGGTCAAAGACTATGTAAATAAAAATATCAGATGCTGACTATGCTAGGTCCTGAGTCCTGACTACATGAACTGAACGCTCCCTATATTGCTAGAAACAAAATGGCGCCACTGCAAACTACAACATAATTAAATTTTAGTGATAAGACAGATATTGATGCAAAACTTTTTGTTTTTGGGTATGTATATCAAATAAAAATATTTTGTTACCAGCACTGTACATAAATTAAATAGTTATGCTATATACTCCATATAGACAAAAAATAAAATGGCGGATCAACGAAATGAAGTATATAGTTATGCAAGTTTTGAACTGTCAGTATATAGGAAAATAGTGATATGATTTTCGTGCCGAACTTTATGTTTTTGGAACTAATAAATCCAACTATTTTGTTTGGCACCAAAATTGTTATATTGCATTTTCACCATGTCGCCAAAAATGGCGACCCTGCTGAGTAATGAATTACCCAAACAATTACTTTTGAAGTTGTTCTACAACGATAAACCGCTACAACTTATAAACCACATGTAGGCCATCACGTTATTTGGCAAATCGAATTTAAATAGTATGTTTCACAAATAACAATTTTAAATAATACTCTTACAGTTCATGTTGATAAAACGAAATTGCCGCCCTAAGCGATCTTCTCATACATTTTTTTTAAAATAATAAGGTGGAAATAATAAATTTGTTTGCAAATGTTGAAAATTTTGGGAATTCCGAAATTTTCGATGTTCCCGTCTTTGTTTGAAGTAATGGTGACAAAATATAAAATAATGTATTTTTCACCTGAAAGAGACATGACGCAAATAATTTTGTAGTTTTTGTAACGTTCAATTCATTTGAGTGAATTCACCTATTCATGATTTGAAATTCATCCTTTCCGTTTGAGTGACTAATTCACTTACTTTTTTATAAACTTATACTACAAAATTGTCACAAAAGTTCGAAAGTTGGCTTACCTACTAATATTCAATGAATTTCTATAATCTATGAGAACGTAAATTGAGTTAAATAGCAACTTAATTTTAACAGGATTAAAGTCAAAACACAGGAATTAAGGAAATCTATAGTTGGTAGCTTTCCACTCAAGTAAATTTGTAGAGCAGACCTACATAAATTACAATACACATCAACATATAGTTTCCAACTGTGCATACACAGTATCTAATTCGGAGGTAAAATCCTGTAAGACTGTAACAGTATTAATGATTTCTAACATATGAAGAAATCACTCAATCGTTTCTAGGAGTGGATTTTTTTTTTAAATTAATAGGCATAATAAGATACCTAAAAAATTGTGATGGTTTACAATATTTCAAAATTATAATATGAAACAAAGAAAATGGGTTTAAAGTATATAGGCACCATGCAGTATGGCACTCTCCTGTATCTATATTTTTCGTCAATTGTATGGCACGAAACAAATGTTTTCTGCTGTATTAAAAGTTGTTAATGCACCAGCATAATATATTAGACTGCCAGTTTTACAAAATATTACCTACAACTATGATAATTCTACGGTACATGAAGTTCTCATCTTGCTGAAAGCATGAATTATTATGACATTATATACACTCTGTAAATTATCTCAAGTGGATAGACACTCTTCCATAGATTGACTTTAATATTTTATTTCTTTATTTTTATTTTATTTATTTTTACTTTTTTTTTTATCTTTTTCAGAAATTGTTCTTCACTCAATTTCTACTTTATTTCACTCGGCAAAGATTAAAATAATAATTATGCACCGAGAGAAGTCATTGAACATGTTTGTGTGAAACTTAAATATTTTGGAGTATTTATTTTATAAAAAAAAATAGTGAAGTTCACTGGCAAACATAAAGGGATGATTTTGAAATCAGGATAGACCTAATTTTACATATCTGAAATGTCTCTAATATCTGAAAAATTATATTAGTTCACATTTCTTTTTTAACATCAGAATATATTGAATGGAAAACCAAACCATAAGAATTATCAACACACTTAATTTCCCCAAAAATTTCCTGGATCTGCTTTCACCAACCAGGAATTACGTCGAATATGATTTTCGACAATTTTCCATTTCGACGGAATTCCGGGTTCCCCTATTTACAGAACATTTATTGTTGCTTTTTAAAACTAAACATGATCGGCTTCCTATAACGGTGATAATTTATTTGGTGCGCTATATTCAGCCACTAAATTAACATAAACCTAATCTAACATAACCTAAAATAATGTAAACACATAAAAGTTGCTTTTACAAAAATATATCAACATAATTATGTGACTAATTCTCGTATACTTATAATAATTGCACCAAATTCATACAAATAATAAAGAAGTCGAATTTAAACGCAGAGTACTGCGCACGTAATAGGCAGTATTCTGGTTTTAAACGTAGGCCCTACCGCATGCCGGAATAGTTTTGCTGAGAGCCATTGTTTACAACAGACATTAAATACTATATTAATTGTACGAATTACATTCTTCTGAAATGCCAAAAATGTATTCAGTATAAAATATTCCATTATTTATCTTTTAAGAATCACTTAAATACAATATTATTTATTGTTCGAATATCATTCTTACATAATTCGCTTCTTCCAATATATTCTCATTTTAACATATCACTGATCCACATGGTATATTCTTTCAATTCTGAGAACTTACACCCACAAAGGTTTTCAATACAATCACCGCAGATGATGATGCCTTTCCAACAACTGAAACAAAAAGGATGCGTAAATGTATATGAATCACATATCCTGTGGCCCCTTGAATATTTTTAGGAGAAAAATAATGGAAAGGGAAGGGGAAAAATGTAAATTGTTTCGGAAGTTTCCAAAAATCTAATGACAATTTCACATTATCCTCAAAAGATATAAAAAAAAGTTCGCCTCCGTTCCGCGGGAGCAATTCTGAAATGTTCTGAAGTACAATCTATTTGATTCTATTAGGTTTTGTTTAAAAACATCGCGTTGAAACAACTTATTTTTGACCAAAAGCGCAAACATTTTCGCCCTGGCTTCTCTCGGACAAATCAGCTTGTACTCATCTACATTTTTGTCTCTCCCCTCCTTTGGAAAATCCTGGCTACGCGCCTGCACGTAACAATACACTTGACAATAATTGAAGAGTAATATCCCAAAACGCGTTCACTCCATTTTCGGCCATTTTGAGTTATACATATCGTTGGAGAGGTATTTCCAAGTTCTACAACATAAAAAGATAGCGCTCACTTATTTTCAAAAATATTACATGTGTTTGTGTGGGTTAAAGCTTCATAATTTCTCAAAACTAGTTCAGTCCATGTAAAACTAGTTCAGTCCATCGAGAGATCAATAATAGATACCTCAAATAAAAATATTTTACAGTAAAATTTGAAAAGTGCGTTCTTGTTAAATAAATAAAAATGTGTGTATTTTTGTTGTTAACATTAACCTATTACAAATTGCCAAAAAAAGCTCAATGATATGTCAAAAGACTCAAAACCAATTCAGTCCCGTGGACTGAATGAGTTTTGTAAAGTTTTAACCATTTAAACTACTATAACATAGAAATGATACATAAAAAAAACATTTATTTAAAAAAAAAAATTATTTCTACTACTCATGAGCTATAAAATACTACAGCAAAATATTAGTGTCACTTATACCAGTTAAGAGCTAGAGTTTTTCGTGTTTTCTGAAAAATGTAAAAAAAAATGGACTGAATGCGTTTTGGGATATCACATTAATTCTGCGTCTTTAAATTGAGCATGAAACGGAGATGTGACATATATTTTTGTAAATTTGCATTATTTAAGTTTGTGGTGCCATCGGCGTAGAATACCGCTACACACGTATTCATATTCCCAAGAGAGGTAGTATAGTAAGGCAACAGGCACGGTACTGTATGTGCATTAAATAGTTTTCGAAAAAAAAAGAATAATTAGGCAATATTTCCTCAGTCTCGAATGATTTTTTCGGTAGGTCACATTTATAACAACTGTAGAAGAATCAGCAACAGTCTTCAAGAAACCTGCATTAATACTTGAAGTAACAGAATAACGTGTTCTCTGTTTCATCAATGACTAAGTTGTGAATTTATATGATCTACTGTCAAAACTCAAAAGTATTAAGACCATACAGCGATTGAATGAAGATGTTTTCGAACACATTAAAAGTAATATTACTTGTACTAACTTTCTATTTTAGAAAGTGCGTACAAGTGACATTTCGTTTAATATGTATGAAATGCAAATTCATTGCTCCTTTTATTCAATCCGTGCGCAAAATGTCAAATATATTTGCAGGTACTGTCATGAACAATATTACACGGTTCAAAAGTAACACATTTAAAAGAAAATTAATTATTGCTTAAAGTTTGTATTAAGAAAACAGTTTTCATATATATTAAAAAATACCGTGGGGCTTTCACAACCATATCCATAACCCCTAGTAACATGAACCCAATATGATTAAGGTGTTACATTGAGAGGTTGCGCAACATGATGTACAACTTAGACACTGAAATACATAAGTTTTAAAAAATAACAATTGAAATTAGTTACCGTATTCGATGCAGTGGTTCCGAAGTTTTCAGAGCAGAGCGCAGTCTGATGTAGGCCTACTAGTCGTATCCATCTTTTTGTTATTGCGCCGAGCCGCCGACCGTCGTGTTCATTACCTTAGTTTCAATCGTAGTTATATAGATATGGATGTAACACGAATGCGCAAATTGTAAGGAATAAAAACGAACGGTGGCGAATACACAAATGGAGCGATTCCTCAATTGTAAATGAAACCCTCGATGAAAAATACATGACCTTAAAATTTAGTTTTGCTGTGACTTTTATAGAACTGTTCCCAACACTAAATGTTTTACTTCCTAATTCGTAATAGAACTGCAAGTTTTACCAGTATCTTTTGAAAAACATTGGGCGTTTCATAGATACATATACGTGAGCAGATTATTGCTACTGATTCCAGTTGTTGAAAACAACTTTTCCATCTCCGGAGTAAAAATGATGAGATATCATCAAAGGTTATAATATATAAATATTATACGATTGGAGAGAAATATTATACGATTGTAGAGAAATATTTTATTATTGCACATCACTGACACCAATTTCCGATGATTTTTTTTCATTAAACTTTATCTAAACGTGGGCAGAAATGCTTGGAATCCCGCTGGAAAAAAGAATAATGAAGAACATTAAATCCATGGATCTATTCCATATGCAATACTGGGATTTCTGGAGGAATTTTCAGACTCCACTAAAATCAAGAAATTGTTTCCTACCAATTAAAAAAAATTGGAGTGATTTTAAATACAACGAAAGGAGCGGTATATGTGGCCAAGAAAGTAGGGGTGTACATAATAGAATGCAAAGGGCACCATAGCATTTATGTTTTAATGCAGAAATACAATACACATTTCATTCAGTCGGATGAACTATTTTTGTTATTTCTATGTATACTCGGTAACTTCATATACACAATAAATTCACCGGCATTTACAAAGCTACATTGACTGTTTGTAACGATCGTCAAGTAACAACAATGACTATACGGTTAACGTTGCGGATTCGAGTTTGCAGTCAGTCAGGGTGTAGCGAAAGAAAAAGTTAAAATTTTGTGGTGATTATTTTGATAGTGATCTGAACGAATCTAAAAATACTCGTGACTTGTCAGCAAAGATAACACATTAAATTGCTGTCATGTTAAAAATACTTTCATTTTTGGTCACAAGTGTTCGATCTATCCCTGCAGACATTGGCTTAATTCGGAGTAACGTTAAATTTCATAAACTGGATATATATTGTGAGTTAGTGAGAGCTGGTTAAAACCTAACATTAGTTATGTTTATTATAATATTGATGGTTATAATTCGGTTAGAAACGAAAAGTTATATTCCAGTGATGGACGTGTGGCGTTTTATGTAAAAAATAAATTTAAGTTCAAATTTGTACTCCATCTAGAAATATTCGCTTCACAAATCCACAATATTCCCACCTCATTCTTGCTGGAGATTTAAACTTTGATTTGAAGCCTTGAAGGAATAAAAAAAAACTTTAATGTATGGTTAGTGTTTTTTTTTTAAAACACAAACTTATACAAATAATCCAAAAACCCACCCACATCACCACTGCTACACCTTCCAATTTCGGGCCCTCCCGCATGAAAATGGCACCGGCCTCCCTGATGTACACTGCGAGTACGGAAAAACAAGTTTTTTTTATATATAATGAAGAGTTTACCGATTTCACTGAAACATCGGATATTTTTATTTTATTTTAATATACATATTTTTACTAGGTAAAAATCCAGGATAAATTGCAAACATAACCTGTAGATGCTCATTGTACCACATATTCGAAAATTATAATTTACACCGAATCAGCGGTAGTTGATAGCTTCGAAATTATATGAGTTTTACAAACGTTAAAAGTTGTGCTATATTTATTAAGATGTGTCCCCTAAAGTACTCCCCCCCCCCTGCATTTCGTGTTCTCCGCTGAGGCGCTGCATACCACTGCAACATTAAACACCATAATAGTCCTGGATCTGACAGATTCGAGTATGGATAATTTTATTTTAGAAATGCTTAGTAGGTGTCTTGGTAAGAATTTCTGACTCGGGTAGACATTCGCCACATCGTAGGTTTATCAGCTGTGACGTCATCAAATATGGCGAGTCTTGATCACGGAACTAGCCATATAATACTTGTCCAACTTACAGGAAATTTTCGGTTTTTATACAAACTTGATGCAATAGTGTAAATAAAAATATAGATCTCGAATCTTTATAATCCTATTTGTGCTACGGCAGCAATAATGAGAAATGGCGGCACAACGAAACTTATCAATTTTTTTCGAAAATTCTTCATTTTAATGGACGTATGTATTAAGGACAATGTGTTTTTATTAACATTTTCTATAATTTATTCCCCTATCATTCTTTTCATATAATCACCCCTTAAGCCAGAAATGAAATAATGATTCAGTATGCAGATGACAACTTATTCGTATTCATCTGCTGGTATCATAGAAATGAGAGTTCCAATGGAATAAATGGAATGAAGGCAAATTTGTTTGCCGTAAACTTGTAGTTATAGTGAATACTGGTTCTAATTTTACATCTTCGAATTTTCCAGAAAATGATGTGTGTTAACTGATTATAATATTTATTGTAATTATATACATACATTGCCAAATACATAATTAAGTACATGTAAATTTTAGTTTCGATGCCCTTTCCATGTATTTTTTTCAGGTGATTAATGAGTTCGCTTTCTGCATATAAAGTATAATTTCAGACGAAATTTACTGACAGTTTTTATTAAATTTCTAATGATGAGCTATTCCTTATACAATATATTATAAAAAATCTCCTGTTTGACTATTGTTATTGGTTAGTGGATTTAAAATTTTAGACCGAACATATAAACAGCATTAGCGTGTACAAACACATTACACCATTACGTCACTACAGATCGCACGGCAAGGCCCGTCTTAAAACATCCAAGTTAGTTTGTTATTTTAATCAGGGATCTTTCCTATATTGCTATATAACGTCTATTGCTGGAGATAAACAACCTTCTAGCAGGTTGTTCATGAAACAAAATATTGATCATCAAAGCTAATTATTCTTGATATCAGTTTTGCCAAGCAAAGTATATTTTCTTGCAGCGGTTAATTTTGATTTGTTGACGTATATGATTCCTAATACCTTCATAATCCTTCAGGGTCCCCATATACTGTATAACTCTAAATATAGAACTGATATTGTCACAATTTGTATGTAACATAGTCCTACTGCATGTGGAAAGTGGAAACGAGAAGATATCAAATGATTTTGTGTGTTCCAACTTAGCCTAGAAGAATAACCATTAAAATAACAACCGATAAAACATTCGTTGCAATTTAATTTGAACTTTAAAAATAATACCTTAACGACAGGTCGACAGCCCTGAAACGTGTGACCTGGATGAATGTCAGATGAGAAATATAATTCATGGAATGCCGTTGGAGATCAAAAACATTCATAAATATGACTTTAGGAAATTATTATATGGCATAGTTTACGTCAAAAAATATTCTAATTCTTTGGCATACTAATTTACTTAGGACAAGGGCTGCTTTCATTTCACAACATTGAGCGAGTTATTTCCGTAACATTAGCAGAAGTTGATGACCAAATCATCACCTGTTATAAATATAATTTATTGTTTCAACAGTACTAAAATTACTAGTATCAAAAACGGATATTTATTTGTTACATTTAAAACTAACTTACAGTATTTTATGAAAAAAATATGGTCCGGAAGAACTAAACATTCATTTTTAAAGAAAACGACAGCCTTATAGTTCTCCTTTCTTTATTTGTACCGACTGCAGTTTCGGTTTAAAAAAAATAATTATGAAGGTCGATTTGAAAATGTAACAATAATGAATAACTAAATCAAAATAATTAATAAATAATAAATAAAACAAAAAATTCAACAGTCAGCAACAATTTAAATCATTAACAAATGATAATAAATAAATTAATAATAAATAGAATAAAACATTACGTACGGTACATGCAGAATATCACAGTTGTTTTAAAAAAACAAACATTCAACATAGTTTTAGGTGAACAACATTATATCAAAGTAGTATATGGAGTAAAATGCCTGAATTATAATTAATTACACATAAGAAATATTACCATAGTATACTTTTAGATTAGTTTAAATACGTGAATGCCGATAAAATATTGTACATGTCAGGCTAAGTATTCATCTTATTAGACAGATTACAAATTTCCAAACTTTCCAATAAATCTAAATGTTTCGAATTTCTTACGTGATGCAATACTTCACCATTCATAATATCATAATTACCACCAGCATTGCATATCATGTGTTGAACAAACCGTCAAACCCAGAACATTATTAATACGTTTTAATCTAAAATCATCAATATGATCTTTGATTTTACTTCTAATCGCTCTTTGAGTTTGTCCAACATAAATTATGCAGCTCCACAAGAACATTCAATCATATAAATTTCACTCTGATCTGAGGGGTCAATTTTATAGCTTTCGTATTGTATATATGCTGTAATAAGTTTATGCCAGGCTTAAACACAACATCATTAAACACAACATCATAAGATAAGATAAACTTATTGTAGAACTATAGTAGGATACAGTAAAATATTTTGTTTTCCTTGGTTCATAATTAGTTTAGTTATTTCGTTAGATTGAAACTTTTTCTCAACCTTCTTATACACATTATTGATTTCGGCGAAAGTATATACATGTTTATAAGCAATATCAAATATGTGACCTTTCTCATTATTAAAACTTTTTTTTACTCAGGTGATAGTTGAAATATTATTGAACATAAAATGAAATGGATACCATTTCTGCTGACATGGATGGTGCGAATCTTTGTAAATATACATGTCCTTGTTACTCGGCTTCCGATAAATATCAAATATAATTTTATTACATTATCTGTCAACTAACTCATCTAAAAACGAAAGTTTAATAATAAACTTTAGTTTTTAGACGTGGTTGTCCGTCTTTGTTAGCTTCATGGCTGAATCCATAATGGTGTAAGTGATCACGGTAGTATTTTTGGGTAGATCAATAGACAATGTAATTACATTGTAAATATTTGCACTAAATATCGGAGGAATATTGTATCCAGTAGCCGAGTGTATTATCACTCTTCAACCCCTCGAGGTACTGCTTTCTCCTAAACTAGGATGTTTAGGGTAGGGTAAGGTATGATAGGTTGGCTTGCGACCGCGCGGTTTCGCCCCATCAGAGCTCATCAGACTAGCTTGTGTAACTACTCCATTATGCACAAACCGTACCCTACCCTACCATACCTTACCCTACCGTAAACATCCTAGTTTAGGCGAAAGTAGTGCCCCGAGGGGTTAAATAGTGATAATACACTCGGCTACTGGATCATATCTTCCTCTAATAATTAGTGCAAATATTTACAACGTAACTATATAAACCTAATGGGTGGTTTACCCAGTTTAAAATAGTAATTAGAATTGGAGAGTTGATTCAAATAAGCCAGTCTCTGTAAAAACGTATTTTCTCTGTAAAAACTGTGTTCGCCTTAAAGGTACCAAAAATGCATTTGCTTAGCATGTTTTAGATAATAGTATAGTGGGATATGTGGTTACAAAAATATTGTATTGTTGCATCAAGTTGTGGATGCTCGTCAACTTGATTTTATTGAAAC
>JAQFYR010000286.1:0-13986 GCA_034694985.1 Campodea silvestrii
GCCTGATTATAGGTATACACTTATGTGTACAAATAGATAGCCTGCAGTAAAATATTACATTACCATCTTAAGACTCATATATAGAAAATAGTGTCAGTAATAATAACATATATTTTCAGGAATCAGTAATAGGTGCTACGCAAGTAGCAAAACATGTTATGAAATGTGTATCTCTCATTGATTTATCGAAGTTTACTTTTGATAAATACAGTTGAAAAACAAAAGCGCATATTTATAATAACAAAACTAAACTCAGTCCCATTATTATCAAACCAGTTTAGTATGTATCATATTAAAAAAATAAAATTATAAATTTTTGATGCGTTGAAAATACTCGACCTAAAATTTTCTACCATGTTTGTAATTTTTTTCAAAGCACCAATGGAGAATTCTTGTTGGGTAAGCAAATAAGCTGTTTCATCTGGACATTTCCAGTAAATGTCTCTTAAAAATTCTCTGAGGAAGTTTAGAATTTGCCTTAGAAAGAACACTTTTGTGACCATTAACACTTGTATATAATAATACAGCTAAGGTTGGAAAAAAGTCTTTGGAATTTGAGTCTCACAGCGAAATATTGCGACAAGCAAAAATGGACATGACTAGCTACCACAACATAGTCTCTCTTTTTTTTATAGTGTTTGTTTTGAACAAACGTTTAAAACATATAAAATGACACGAATCAAAGATATTTTCCACAAATCCTTGCTCTCCGTCCACAGGGGGAAAACAAACAATACGAACCCAAAAACGCAAAAGTTGGGTTCTACGTCAGTACAAGTAACTCAATCGATGGATGATTTGAGCATCGATAAACGCAGTTTATTCCAGTTTCTCTCGCACAGGAAAGTTTAGGCAGTGAGTTAAATGTTTATATATTTATTTTACTGTCCCGGAGCAAGCATTTTGGAGAGCTCTTCATCCAGTAGACATCCTTTAAGAAATTCATCCTGGGTTAATTGACCATCACCGTTTTCATCCATTTTCGCAAAAATACTCTTTGCCCTTTCTTCTGCTGAATCCATTGGACGATTCGCTGAATTTGCTCCCAACATATCATATATAGCCTGGAAGAAGGATAACAATTATTACTAAGCGTAACTGACAAAATGTACATAAGCAAGTAAAAAAGTACTGGGAAATGAGAAGGAATTATGCATAATGTTTGCTTTTATGTGTGATACTGTAAGTGAGAACTGTATATTCATAGAAGCAACTAGTGTTGTACATAAAAACAAAAGCGTTTGTTTTTCTTAAAAAAAAACAATTTTTATTTGTTTTAAAACAAGACCCGTTCGTTGTTAATCAAAAATATACAGTAGTCAAATTTAGGATCTGTGCATGTTTTAACTAAAAATTTAAAGCAATGTGAACTTTTAAAATGGTAATAAATACATAAATGATAGTTTTTTTTCACTGTACTGATAATACTTAAAATACTGTATAATTAGTTGTATTCATACAGAATAATATATTCAGAATAAGAAACATGAAAAAAAATGTGTTTTTTATTAAAAAAAAACACGTATTTTTAATAAAAACAAGCGAATAATAAAAAACTCATTTTTTTACAACACTAGAAGTCACAGAGACTAATGTCTATATTTAGGAATTTAAAAAACTCATTTTTTTACAACACTAGAAGTCACAGAGACTAATGTCTATATTTAGGAATTAAAGTTTACCTCTCTGTTTTAAGTTTCTTTTATTCACTGACCAAATTGACATTCAAGGGGATACTGTACCATGAAACGTTAAAGTAGAACTCTATTTTTAAATAATTTTGAAACAGGAATGTCATTTTTAGAAATTCAAATTATGGTAGTTAAGCAGATTGTAAAAAAAAAATTATTAATTCACCATGATGCAAAGACAGTTTGGATGTAAGCTGTGTCTGTGACGCTGTTTTTAAGTTATCGAGTGTTCAAGCCATAGATATGACGCAGTGAAATATAGCCCACTAACGTTAGTTCGAACATTTTAATGAGACATTCCATAAGCTAATTTCACTGTCAAAACACAATAATTTTTACCCTTTACATGTACCTTTTAACAGCATTTAAAGCTATGACATATAGTTTATCCCACATTTTGAGACTTTAATGATTCTCTTTCTACTGAAGGTAGTAAAAGTGGCGATGTTTCATTTCATTTTAGAAAAACGATGTCACAATTCTTAAATTAATTTGAATAACTTTGTTAAAAGTTATTCAACTAAGTTATTTACGTAATATACAAAATTTATAATTATAGAAATTTGCAGACTAGTTAGTATCAGTAAAATGACAATAATTATGCACCATCATCACTGCCTCAAACTTGAAATAAAAAATATATAACTTACTTTTGAACTAGACTAGATATTTCATAGAATTGGATGTGATGGCCTAGTGCTTTTACATTGTAAAATTATGACTTTACAGAGGAACACCTGTGCCACCTTGTTTAAAACACAACAATATATTTATAACACAGAAAAACTTCGTTGGAACAGAACCTTTAATGAAACTTGAACCTGCTTAAAATATGACAGCTGCTATTATATTTTTATAGCTACCAATATTGTTATCTTTCTATATTTAGATCAGATTTTTATATTTTATTGACTCATTTTGTAGAAATTAGTCTACAGCAGCTTCAAAATTATTTCCTTTGAAATGTTTGTATTATTACTGTACCTGTACAATTTTGGTCATTTCCTGTTGGTCAATTACACCGTTTCCATCGACATCATACATTCGGAAAGCCCATTTAAGTTTTTCTTCAGGTGTCCCTGATGAAGTGACATCGATGGCAAGAAGAAATTCCTACAAAATTACAAAATCAACTTAAGTTTTGGGATTTAAAACATCTATCAAGTATGGTACAAAGTTTTGTGAATAGATTAAAGAAAGTGATTAAAAACTTCTTGTAAAGTTTAATATAAAGTTAACTACTTTCTATGTCGTGAAGAAGTGCAAAATATACGCCTAAGTGACTTTCGGCAGCAAAAAAAGGAACTTTTAATGTACGGTAGCACACTAGTCCAGAGACAATAATTTATATTGCACAAAATTTGCAAAATTAATTCTGTATTCCAACAGACAGGCTTACTGTGTACCGGAAGTTAAAACAGCTTATTATTTCAAAGTCACAAAAGATCAAATCACGCAATTTCAAAACATTGCCTTGCTCAAAAGCTTGTAATAAGGTACAGGTTATGGTACAAGAATATTCTGCAGTATAGAAACATGGCCATAAAAAGTCATCTATGTGGTGCGCATAAATGTATACAGTGACTTAATGAAAATTACAATTAATTACCATTTTGAAAAGAGATCAAAAACATCACCAAATGAAACAAAATTTTGGTAGGCCCCCTATTATATCAAAAGCTTTGGAAAGCACATTTTTTTAATTTAATTTTTTTCATTTGATGGTGTTTTGAGCTCATTTCAAAATGGTAATTAGACCTAATGAACATAAGTCACTAACAAGTAAGCCTCATCAAGAAAATGAAAATTACAATTACCGGTATTCAACATGAACTAAAATAGGCAGTAAAAGTAGAACTCCTGTAGTGATAGTTTAAAGAAATTCACAACATTTTTAAATGTGAAGTAAACATTGCAGAATATTATACAATTTTGCTTGTCCAGTGAACAAGATGTATCATAGTGATTCTGATATTACATCGAAAACTATATTTTGTTTCATTTTGTGGTGTTTTTGAGCTGTTTTGAAAATGGAAATTAACAAAAATAAGCTATTAAGTCTCATGAAGAAAATTAAAGATGCTATTTCTACTCTAGATAGTATTACATTATTATTAATTTAGATGATGTTCCTTGTCATTGCAAGTTTTTTAAAATATCATAGCTTCACAAGTATTATTACAGCGTACAGTGAAGATGAAATCCACTGTATCTTGCTGTACTATGTCACTATCAAAATGCCAAGAGACACATTTATTAGAATTTCCTTGTATTTCTATATCATAGTATAATGTGAAGACTGTTATTATAACAGATCTTGAGAAGACCATCACTCTAAGAAATTATGTGTGGGTTTTGTACACAGCATACAATTAATCTTTCATAAAGTCAACAAATCAGCACACAAGGTTTGGTGAGAAACCTAGTCATTAATGAAACATTATGATATAATAACTTAAATTAGAAAGATGAAAATTTTAAAAAGAGATTTAAATATGAAAATGTAGAGATTAAACAGCAGTTATGAACAACAAACTACTGTACCGGTATCTATTTTGAGTGTGTTACAGATTTTTAAGTTTTAACTTGAATATGCTACCTGCCTTTTTAGAATAGTAGGTCTATATGGCAAATCAACTGGCAGGGCAGGCAGGCTACACATTTTAACTTATACCTGTATCATAGGCCTAATTATAAAAGTCAACCAAAATTCTTGATCCTGTTGAATATTTACTTTCTGTTGGTAGGCAAGATTTGTCACTTTTGAATCTTTACATTTATAAATAAAATGTACCATACAGTTTACGGTAATTAATATTCTTAAACAACACCTGGTACAATTTGAAAATTATTACTTGCATAATCCTGTATAATTTATAAACTATTAGCTTAACTCCCCTGTCCTCAATTTGGAATGACTGCTAAGGTACGGTATTGATTATTTGAACTGAATAACCTATCTCAATAAATCTATAATTCACTTGACATTAAGGAATCAGAAATACAAGGGCAACACACCTAGCAAGCTTTAGTAGTGCTCTTAAAACAGTCTATGGTACATGTATTTGATGCATAAGAATAAGGTATTTAATAAAAAAATAAAAAAAAAAGTTGAACAGCAAAGATAAAACAAGAGATATGCTTATGAATAATTTTCAAAAAGTATAGTCTAATATGAGTAGGCCTATATTGTTTTTAAAAAACACTTCAAAAAGTACTCAGAGGTTCTAATTTTAGAATAAATATTATTTACAACTGTATTGTGCTCGTATTGAAAACAAGGAGCTTTTAACTCCAGTAACATGACATAAAATAGCCTGAATTACGTCTGAATTGTAAAATGATTGGAACTAATTCGAAATTCAGAATAGAATCTTAAACTGCTGTGTTGTTCTAAATCCATTGTTGAAAGGCCTATAAATAAGACTTTTGTTCTAACATTCAATCTGAAACTGATGTTATAATACAACATACTATCAATTAAAATTGTTTTCATTGCTAGAGAGAATTATTTCTTTAACAGGTCTACATGATTATCTACAACCACTAAACATTTTCTTGATCAAGACTCACAGATTTGGTAGTTTGTTACTGTACTGAAAACTTGTATCACAGTACTTAATGATAGTTTGTTATATTAGTTTCTTAAAAGCTACAAAATGTCTCTAATACAAGGAAACTTCATGACAACAAAGTCCTTCTATAGAGTTATACCTATCAACTAGTGTCGTATGCTAATCTAATCTACTTTTCATTTAACAGCATGAATACAACAAGACGTATTAATTACATCCCCAAGATTCATCTCCTCCTATTTGCCGTCAACAAGAGTACCATATACAGGTACTAAACATTTGCAAAACTATACCGTACTATGCTTCTAAACGAGTTAATTCACCATTAGCTACCTCCTATGTCATCTAATATCCTTGCCCCAGTTAACAACATTCCCTGGAGAACATACACAGCAAATAATCATTCACTCTCTCAAGAGCTATTCTCATAGCTACACAAACACACACACACACATAGACAAATAGCAATTGAAAAATAATTACTTTGAAGTCAATATATCCATTCTTGTCCATATCAAATGTCCTGAAAACATGGTCACAAAATTCCTCTGCATTACCACTAGGGAAAAACATCTTGTACATATCCACAAACTTTGCTGGAGTTAGTCTCCCATTCGGACAGTCTTGCTGTTGGGGGTTTAATGAGAAACAAGAGAGAGACATGTCAGATTATAACAACACTAGGAACTACCATATTGTACAGTAGATGCACTAAGTAAAGGTACAGGGGGACTCGTGTAACTTGATATTAAAAGGAAGGCTCTTTTATCATCTGAAGGTAAATTGCTGCAATTCTTGATGTGAGTTCTTGTTTATAAATGGTTTCTCTTCAGACTTAATTAAAGAAGCTGCTGTAGTTAGCAGCAACAATTTGTGTTTTTCCCTCTCTTAATACCGAGTAATTAAAAAGGAAACTCTTGTAGGTACTTTTATTTCAAACGATGTTTAATTGAGAAAACATCACAAAGCTTAGGTAGTACAGCAATGATGTTTAAAAAGTAATAAAACATGATGTCTTCTTTATTACTATTAGTATTGATTGTTCTATTGTTTTTAGTTTGTCTGTCTTTCAATCTTTTTACTAGAAAACTGTTTTCCTTTAGGATAATACTTTAAAAAATATCACATAATTATAATACAGAATAATCTACTTTTTTAATTTTGTATTTGTCAGAATGTGTCTCAACAAGAAGTTACTAATACTTATAAAATACTTTAATGTTTCATTTGATTGCAGAAGGTTTCTAAAATATAAAAAAGCACTCAAGATCCCATTAAAGTAAATTAAATTTGGCTGCGAAATGTTTATTGAAAGCAAAAAATATTTTCATTTTAAAATTAAATAATTGACTAAAGTTGCCTATTATTTTTGGAATAAAAACAGGCTATTAAATTTAAAATAATAATTCTGTAATAAATAAGCTGAATTTCAGCTGTCTTTATGTGACCTTGTGAGATTTTTAAAACTTGTCCTATCCAGACTGTACAAAATTGACAGTTTTAGTATATGTACATAAAACTATCACTGGCCCTAATGCAAGGCCCAAATTTAAAAATAAATGACAATATTTCTTAAAAATATTGAAACAGCACAATTATATTTTACGTTAAAAATGTCAAAATTTTCACTCTTGCTCCACTCGGGCAAAATATTGTTCCCTACTTCAGAAATTTTCTTTGAAGCCAAACCCTTGCCGAAAACAAATTTCTATGATACTTTTTACCATAATTTTACAGTTCTAGGCGGTTTATTAAAGTTACAGTCAGTCTTCACTGAAAAACCTTCAGCTTTTTAAATCATCAACCAAAAAATATTAGTAAATTATAAACACAAATTGCATAAAAACATCAGCAACCTCTACTTGAATCAACAAAAATTGAAACATTGGTTCCCTCAACATCACCACTTCCCAAGTCAAAGAAAGAAATGTAAATCCTGCGTAATGAAGCCTAACATTCCCTCTCATTGGAGTCCCCCTGTCTTTTCCAATCTGAATAATGGCAGATTAGTTTTCCCCTGGAGACACACCTCCATTCCCTCCCTTTGGAATGATTGAATTGCAGATGAAGGAATAAAATGAGGAGGGGGGGGGGGGGGTAGGAGAGAAAGAAACAACTCATTGCACATGCAAATTTCAAACTCAAGAGGGTACAACCCTTTGCACCGCAGCAAACAGAGAAGGGAAAACGACTCAATAATGTTCGGGAGAGAAATCACTGGAGAATGCTTGCGCAAAAATAAACTGTAATTCAGAATCTAAAAATTATACCTGTTACAGTTTACTCTTTGTTTTATGGAGCTTTGAGTTTTTTCCTCTTTCTATCTATATATACTGTATACACCAATATTCCCTCTTTCTCTCTGCCCCAAGTGTGGTGCATGGATTTTGGTTGAATATTATGCAGCAGGGTATTTCAATAATGATTACTTTTACCCTTTGTAAGCTGATCAGAGGTGAGCCAATCTTTTTAAGGTTTATTACGGTAGATTAAATGTAGAATAGTAAATGAAAATTATCTTCATAATTCAAGTTCTGAATGAACAGTACCATGTTACAGCACGAAAAGTATGTATGACAGTAGCTTTTTAAAGAAAAAAATGAGATTTTGCCGAGGGAGAATCATTAACTCAAAATTTTGTACGCCTATGGTGAAAGATTGTTTGAAATCTTTGAAAATGTATAAAAATCTTAAAATAATTTTATAACATTTAAAAATCTGTTTGGAACTTCCAACATCTTGTAATCTATTAAAAAGTGCCAAAAATCTCAAAATGTTCTTTAAAATTTCATTAAAAATCAAAATCTTGTGCACACTGCTTTGTGAATTTTTTCGCCAAAATCCCAAAATCTTGAAATCTTTTAGAAAGTGACAAAAATCTCGAGAAATCAATATCAAAATCTCCTTAAAAACCAAAATATTGCACGGCTTTTTGAAAGATTTTCCTAAAATCTGTAAAATTTCATAAAATCCCAAAATCTCTCTGAAATCGCAAAATCTTAAAATCTCCTCAAAAATATCGAAATTTTTTAATCTCTAAATGATTCTCAAAATCTTCATAAATATTCCTGAAATCTTACAGATTTTCTGAAGTCTCTTATTTTAACAGCTGCAGGGATTTCTTCAAAATCCCAAAAACTATATATCGCATACGTGAAAAATCTAAAAATCTTGCATTTTCTCAGCCAGAAACTTCAAATACGGTATGACTTTAGAAATCCCAAAATCTTAAAGATTTTCTCAAATCTCTGAAGGTAGTGTCAGAGATTTGTTTAAAATCCGAAATCTTCACATTTTTTCGAGATTTTGAAATCTCGTACGTTTTTCACTGCAATGATTTCCCCCTCGGATTCTGCCTATTTTGGTCAATGTACAGATAAAATATAACAGGCTAGAATGAAAGTAAAAAAAAAAAAAAAAAAAAAAAAATGAAAACTCTCACAATATTCAATTTTCTTCCGTTCAGTTATGTATTCAGTAAAATAGGCAACAGGGGTGATTCATTTCTTGGAAGAATATACCATTCAATGAGCTTTAGTTCCCTCTCTTTAAATTCAATTTGATTTATAAATATGTAGCTTGTGTTTATGTATAATTTTTGACGATTTTCTGCTGTTATGATATATATATCCAGGTTCCAGTGGTTTTTATTTTTTTTTTTTTTTTTTTTTTTTTTTTTTTTTTGGAAAATACGAATTAAAAAAAAGAGTAGATTTTACTCAGGCTACAAGCGTAATTTATTTCCAATACAACAGCAGACAAAGTTTCTCAAAGCACTTGTTACCGAGATATAAAACGACGATATTAAAGATTGACTTTCTGTAAGACTGTTCCTTTCAATATTTAACTTGAAGTATGATACATGAACAGATACAAGGTCTGCCTTTCGCAATTCGTGACTATAAGCACCAAGGTATCAATCGTATCATATGGATACTACATAGTAATTAACTTAATTGCACAAATATTATAAATTTTAACTAGTACACAAAGCTTTTACAAGCACAACTAACCTTAAATCCCTTGTACCATTCTTTTATCGTGGCTTCGTCGTATCTCGTATGTGATTTAAGGAACTCCAAATCTTCTTTAGATAATTTTTCTTTACTGCCAAAACACCCCATGACATGTACACTATATTATTACACTGAACACACACTCACTGCTGGAAGAGAAATAAAATGTTGTCATTAGTCTTCAAGTCGCTTTGAAAATATATATAACTAACTTTGAACAGATATCGTCATTGTAAGTATCCACACACGTGCAATATTTCACCTTGTACTACACACATTTAAACTACGACACGTTGAATTTAGCTAAAATATTATTTATTGTCTGTTAGAAAAAGATAATATACAAAAAGTAAAATATAGGAATATGAACACGTTATTTCAAACTATCTTCAAAAGCATTAGTAACATTGTTGCTTTAAAATTACAACTTTTACAACGTAGATTTGTTTCAATAAACTACAACATCTACAATAATCGTAATTATGATTATTTTCCTGACACAAAATAGCTTAAAATTATAAATTACATAGGAATGTTTGTCACCAACAAAATAATAATAACAACAAAAACTTATAATAATAATAAAAAACTGAAATGCTTTCATCCCTCCCGATAAATTAACTCTGAGTCACAATGTTCGACTGAATAATAACCGTAATATAGTTCGGCAAGTCCCAATCTACTATTTAACATGCCGGTCAATTTATCACTGAAGAGAGAAAGAGAGAGAGAATTTCAAATTACAGTTCCCAATTCAACCACACCCTGTCAACAATCCCTAATAACTTTTCCTGTCGAACACTCAATGAGAAAATCATTTTTATACATCACACCATTAAAAATCCCGTCATGTAACAAAAAGTCGGTATTCTTATTCTTTCATGATAAGCTTTCGCTATTATATCCGAACTTATACCATTTTGATTATATAATTACACACTATAGTGTGATATACACTGACTGCTTTAGTTTTTTCACGTTATCTCATCTGCTTTCAAAGAGATCGTATCAGACGTGTACATATACCGTAGAGTTAACCTAAACCGATGCGAATATTCTACACTTCTGTATTGAAAAACAACATCATGCAAATTCAAATTCCTGATAACTTTTTATGCTTTGATAGCCAGTATGCATACGAAAGCAGCAAAACTCATCTTTGATCTTTCTCTTCCCGTTTAATGTTCCAATATTGAAGGAAAAGATTCCAATGGAAATTTAATTAGCGATCGACGAAATATATCTATAGGTTGCTGGCTAATACTTTCAGAACTCAATAAAAACGCTTACACTTTTGTGCAAGTATAGAAAAGAGAACGAAAAAAAAACGCTTCTGTTTAATCAAAGGAAATGCCAGAAGAAAGATATTTTATTGCACAATTAAGAAAATCGTTTGGATTCATCAGTAATATGGAATTTAGAGCTGAAATTACAATCCGAACTTGATATATTTTATCTTTAAAATAAGATCACGTAATCTGAATTCTAAAGCATAAGCTATATCCTAAAAGTGCGAAAATTACTTTTTCTGTCCAGTTTTTTTCTAATCGTGCGTAAGTTGAAAGATGAAATTGCAACATTCAGAATTTTCAAACTCTACTGGAACCCTCTTTGCTCATGAGGACAGCAGGGAGAATGTAAAAGTAATAAAAATATATAGGCGTACTTACATGTTATTATAAAGTTGTATTAGAAAATAGATTCATCAAATTATAAATTCTTCATTTAAAACAACACACCAACATCAATTATCCATTTAAAGCATGATTAAATATTGTCACATTTATTTTTGCGGACGTTCTCTTATTACCCCTTTTAACGATAACAGAAGAAAACTTCCGAGTGCAAACATTTTCAATAATAAAAAATGTAGTTCTTCATTCCATGAAGGCGAACATTTGTACGCTATGCCGAGTTGTACACTATAACACTATGCACCTAAATTTGCCTGAGGTGTGAAGGAACACCCGAGTCCGTGAGTCGCAGCTTCACTTTTACTCAAACATAACTATAAACGCACAACATACAAAAGAACTATAAAAACCCGTCAAGCAAAGCACAGTATTTTAGTTCCCACACGCACAACACGAAATCTCAGGTAAATAACCCTTGCTTAAGAACATAATCCAACGTCGCTACTGCAATGCAGCATATATATAATACTAATAAGCGTGCTCGTAGAGATGACAAGGTGCAAAGAAATTTGTGAAGCAGATGAATTTTCCACTTGGACGAATTCTCGAAGGAAAGAGCTCAACCTCCCAAAAAAGACAAGATTAGACTACTTGAAATGTTGGGACTTTGGGAGCGATAAGGAGCGAATGATAAAACATTATCAGTAGCGAATGAGCGAGGATATATATGGAAGCATAATTAATAAGGAAAGGTTTTGGCAACACGTTCATCCGGGTTACAACGATTTGAGAATATGATTAGTAAATTATTCTCATGACATAGTTTTGAAACGATGATGACGGAAATGTTTAACGTTCCCTTCCTTTTTTACAATGGTAATACTTTCACTGTTTTTTAACATGATTTTGTATTTTCCAAACACAATTTGGAGACTAATTCATTAAAAATAGAGTACCGGTACATAAACAATATTTTAAATATCTGCAGAAATATTATTAGATAACTATAGACGATTCAAGTAATTGTAGTTAAAACAACAGTAATTAGGTTTACTGTCATAATAAATTACTGGTCGAGGCACAGAAGCATCGAAGATATGTTTTAATTTATTTTACGATTGTGTACCGACGAGATTTTACTTTTGAACAAATCAATGTTCCCAATTTATTTATTTTTTTTTTTTTTTTTTTTTTTAGCAAAAATTAGAACTTTAATATTCACAAATTATAAATTATATTTATTAATAATAATATTTTTCCCAATTAGCATGGACAAAGTTGTTGAAAGAAAGTTAAGAAACGCTAAATTTACAATAAAAACTGGTATGAAATTTGTGGCTCATATAATTTCAAAGTGAATATTCTAAGATGATACATTACCATATATTGAAACAATAAAAGCAGTATTAAATTATTATTTTAATTTCATCACGGATATATTTCCATCACTTCATACTTGCGTTATTTTACAAAATAAATCCTCTCCCAAGTAAATAAGTAAAATAACATCTTCATTGCATTTTCAATGAACCACATACCACATCTATATGCATTTGAATATGCTACAAAACTACCTTTCGCGAACTACAAAACCTTTCTCGTCCATTTTATTATTTTGTAAACCCAGATTTTCAACATTCCAACCATACGATTCCGAAAACAAGAAACGAAATATTTATATTTTCATTATACCGTAATATACAATATCCTCCACATATTTTGTATCAAGCAAACAAATAACAGCATTAAGCATCTACACAACATTAAAAATAAAGCACCTTCTATTTCTGAATCTCCCAAGAACCGTTTAATTCCAACTCAACCTATTCCAGAATGCCCCTCAATTATCAGGAAGAGAAAAGTAATCCAATCAAGCATTAAAAATACTCCAAGAAGTGGTAGGGTATTCACAATACTCTTTGGCGCATTCTTCGGCGGGGCTCCACGAGTGAGTTTCTTTAATTATCGAAATTCGATAAGTGCTATTCTGATTGGGAAATTGACGCTTTTTTAAATATAAACACAATAGATCACGAGTCAGCTCTGATTTCCACGGTTATGGAAATGCGAAGAAATCGGTAATTTATATATTTAAAGTGGAAGAGCAGTTTAATCATTTACATACCGTACTTTAATATATCATTTGTAAGAGCAATGGGTGTATGGGTTTATCTTTTATATTTGAGCAGTTTATGGCTGACTTGGGTTTGAGAAAGCAATATGGTATCTTTCCATCTTCAGAGCTGTATATATATATTGTACGAAGTACGTGTTATAGCATTATGATATAAATGAAACATATTAAAGTTGATAAAAGATAATACACCGGGAGCAACAATTTTAAAATAACTGAGGAGAGCTACTGTAGCCCCCCTCCTTGTAACAGTGCTAGTGAAGCGACAAGAAATAAATTATAAAAACATAGTTTGTTTATTGTTTCTTCACAAGCTCTCAGAAACTCCAGTTACTCATAAAGTGCTCAAATACCCGGTATGCATGCAAGATAGACCCATTGTTATAAATGATATTAACAAGAAAACTTGCAGTCCTATCACCATTATACTTTTTAAAATACAGTTCTTCAATTCCTTTAATTTTTAATTATTATAATTTTCTATTGTGTACCGCACATCGAATCTTCTGATTAAATATTGCTGGACCTCAGCGGAGACATCCTTTTAAAAACAAATAAAACAGCCCACATAATTATATCTGCTTCAATTGATATTTGTACTGTTGAAGTTACAGTTTGGGAGCATAATTATTTGTATCTTTTCGAGGGCAAGTGAGTAATATTTTAAAAAAGAAACACTGTTAGTTATTATTTACAGGATGAGAAATTCCTGCTGTATGATATATAGGACTATATAACAACTTGATTTGTAAACATTGACTCATTTGTTTACAAAAATGAAGTCAAACTTTTCAGACTTATAGTCGAACAAAGAAAGTGATCCATAGAAATGAAGTACAGGTTGATTATAAAGTCACACACATTTTAAATAATTTATTGTAAAATCAATTTACAAGATATAAGAATATATTATATATTGATGAATTCATAAAATCA
>JAQFYR010000287.1:0-13981 GCA_034694985.1 Campodea silvestrii
AAAAGAGATCGGAAGTGTAGCCTAAATTATGCAGATTTAAAGTGTGAAACAGCATATTTTTATTGCATGAAATAGGCCTACTGATACATAGAAATTATTACAGGAGGCATTTTCCAGATAAAAATTTCCCACAATTTTCTTCTGCGTATACGTATTTCAGAAACGAACATTCTGACGAGAATGATCTAGAATCAACCATTAAAATAATGCTGATATCATAACAACTGTCCAGTAAGTACAAACTAAAAAAACTGCAAAATTCGGGCGGGAAATGATTACTTTCTGTGATTTTTTTTAGTAATTTGACTTATTTCCATGCTTTTTCTATTAAAATCGTGTTCAATTAGTGATTTTCGTTGATTCATAGCACTTTCAAGGTAATGTAGCATTTTACAGCAATTTATAGCAAAATGAGAAAAATTTCCATCCCTAGTGATAAGCGAACTAGGCGAGAGCCCACATCGCCTGCAAAATCGTTGTTGCATGGGCGCCAGAAGGCGCCCTACAACGACCCGTTTTTTATGAGCTCATAGGTCATGCTAAGTAACGTTCTGTGGATTACCGCAGTCCTCCTGTATGTGCGTATTTATGCAAGTATTTATGGAAATTATATCACTGCATAATTATATTTTCTCAAAATCACAAACCTCGAAATCACAACATAATTATTTGGGAAAGCCATGTATTTTTGAAAAGGAATCTCGTCTATTATTTTAAAAAGCTACTAAAGATTTTAAAATTCCTTACAATATAAACAAAATAATTCCTTACAATATATTTTTCAGTACAATAGTACTAATTTCACTAAGAAGCCACTTACGAACAATGCAACATTATACCAAAATACATCATCATAGCACTAAATTGAAGTATGTGCAGGGGGTCCAAGTGAGTCGAAGTAACGTCATTGGGGGGGGGGCTATGTAGAATTATTATAACGGAAGGAAACTAAATACTTTGTCACTAAATTTATGCCTGCAAAAGAGACACAGTAATTCAGGATATATAACGTTATTTAGGACCTTCTTAACACCGGGGATGATGCTGACAGCAAATGTATGAAAGATACTACATACGTATTAAAAATATTAATAATAACAAAACTAGTGTATAGTAAATTAAGGTTTGTTATTAAAAAGCATCATTATATTAATGTAACAACAATTTAAGACAAATAAAAAAAACTGCTCTCCAGCGGGAATCGAACCCGGCGCCTCTCGGTTTAGCCCCAAGCATGCAGGCCACAACGCTACGGAGAAGCCAAATTTTCCTTCGTCTTCGTCTTAATTTGTATTAACCACAACACCACATATAAAGCAAGCACAATTTGCAGAATCTGAAGGATACGAGTTATACAACGATTTGACTTCACTCAGCGCCAACTGATATTTATTATTTAATTTATAAGAAATTTCTCGATTCCGGCTGGAGAACAATTTTTTCTTCGTCTCAAATTGTTGTTTAATTAATGTACTGACACCTGTTAATAATAAACCTTAATTTAGTATATTTGAAGAACATTACATGACTTTCTTATATATTAAATAATAAAAAAATAGTGTAGTAAAATATAAAATTGTCCAAAAATTCAGTGATGTCGAGTATTTTTAATTATAAGAAAAACTTATTTTTCTGTACTCATAGTTTACAGGGGGTCATATACAACTTTCTTGGGGGGGGGGGCGAACTTTAATGCTACGGCACTGATTCTAATTGTACAAAGATTCTGTTCCAATGACGATTCGTGGTTGCAAAGTTACTTCGATAAAATCATGATTATTTTCCAGTTAAAATGGGGATTTTCACATATATGAACTGTGGATCAGAATAATTACAACAATTGGTTGGTTCTGAAAACATGCAGTAAAACAACAGAAATACGAAATCTGGGGCTTCTTGCCTTTGTCGAAAAAGGGTATTTCGCCAGCGAACTTTTACTGGAAAAGGGTTGAAAAGATTCTCCTATGATACTCAATGGAATAAAAGTATGCTTCTGTATTTTAGGAAATAAAATTAACATTAAAACAAAAAAATCACTCTTTTGAAACTTGCTGAATATGTGAATATTATATTTTTCATAGCAAAGAAAATATAGGGAATATACCAAAAGAATGAAAAAGCAAAATACCATAAAATATTTGAAAGACTCGTACATAATTATGGTAACATAATGATCAACTTCATTAGTTCAATAATATTTTCATATATAACAACTATAATGGAGAAAACGTGGAAGCAAATTGCTGTAACGATATTGGGTTGTTAGCATAACAATAACAACACAATAAATTGTGCTACAATACAATCATTTTTATGGAAATATTTTGTGCGCAGAAGAAAAGTAGACGTGTTCAATCGTACTGGCATCATACAGCACGCCAATAACTATGAGAATTATCATGATTTGTGGAAAGACTAATTGTTCAAAATGTTCAGGTATGATTAATATTTTCAAATTTATTCACCATTTCTACTAATATCTCGTATGCATCTCTTTCAGGTAATTATTTTCCTTGATCTTTCAGTGAATAATGTTCAAATACTCGTGCCTGATAACATAGTCAATAGGAGTTGCCAAGTAATGTTTCTTCACAAAGACTGCAGAAAGAATCGTATGGCATAACGTCCAGAAATTGGAAAATAATGGTCAAATGGAACTTCTGTGTTCTGTGTTTTTAATACGTTAATACGTACAAAGTTATTTAGGCCTGACGAAGGGTAAAAACTTGACACAAAAGAAATTATGCAAAACTTTAAACAACTGAGTAATGTTGGTTTTCTAACTGTGTCTTTCACTTTAATACAACATTTACATAGAAAACCTAATCAACTAAAATGAGAAGCGTACCTTTGAAAATTGCTACAAATGTACAATAATTTGTGAAGCATAATCGAATGCGTAATTATGTGTTTACTCCATCGTAGCTCTAAATTTTAGTGGTTCCTGTTGATACTTTGCATGAAGAGACCTTCGTGCTCAGAGACACCTTATGTACAATAAGACGGTTGTGAAACGTTGATTACTGGTTACAACTTATAAAGTCTCGTACACAATCTCATGGAAACGTACGAAAGTGTTTATTAGGTCACACAGGTATAAAAAATGAAAGTGCTACAAGATTGGAATATGCTTGAATTAAAGAAAAATCATTAGGAAAAGATTTAGGGAAGACATCATATACGTGTAAAATAGTTATAATGTTTTGAAACCATAGTTTATCAGTAACTTTATGCTACCAAACGTTTTTCGAACAATTATAAAACTTATATAAAAACAACAACAATTATGAGACCTTCTTTTGCCAGTGGAAATCTTTTTATTCTGTTGTGTGATCTAACAGTACCTCCACTTTTGATGTAGTGATTATATTTATAGTGAGTTGGTCTTTAACAATACCTGCAAAGTAGAAGCTAGTAATTATTATCGTCCAAACATTGTTGAAAAAAATATATTGGTATATTACTACCACTTGTAGAGTGATGTTAATACTTAGTGAATGGTTTGACTATATGCTGGATAGACCAGCTATGTACCAGTGATGTTTTTATTGAGAAAAGTAGTTATAATTGTTCAAGATTGTGGAATCTGTAAGTAGCTTTTATTTTCAGAAATGTTGCTAGTATTAAGGTATTTTATCAAAAAGCTGTCAGTATTTTAACAATGACTTTGATTTAACAATCAAAAGTTTCATATTGCAGTCAACTCCATAGTGAAGGGGCAGATTTGAGTCTTTCACAGGAAATGTTATTTCAATACAATCTAGAAAAAAAGCATACTGTTAAGTATTGTTAAATTCCTCAACTGAGTTAACTATATGTAGTATTTTATTATTTTTTTTATTTTTCGAAATCAATTGGAACAGCAGTGTTGTAGCTAAGAGTGAAATGTTGGTACCCTCTTGAAATTTATAAAACTTAACATTAGCAGCGACCAAATATTTGGACATTATTGAAAACAAACTACCCGTTTTTTGTTTTAAATTCAAAAGTACGTTTTAATTTAGTGTACAGTACTCAAATCTGCTTTTGGGGTAATACAGTTGGTTCCATAGGAATTTGTAAATGAAGATTGGTGCTGATTTTAAAATCCAGATATCACCTATGTTCAGAAAATACTAAAATGAAGATATTTCTTTTTACATATACTACTTTAATAAATAAATAAAAATCCATATTAATACGAAGCAGGTAAAATAATCAATCCCATTCGAAATCTTAGATATATTTCCAAGCAGGCAATTTGATTTCTGAGATACTTTAAGATTTCAAATATAATTATGGCAGGTGTTCCACTTTTAAGAGAATATCAGTACCTGCCCATATAGTTTGACGACATGTTCGTGTGTGGTTGTAGGTTTGCATTGGTCCCTAGTCCATTGCTAATTTGCGATAACATTTCCCACCTCTAAAGGTTATCAAAGGAAACAGGACAGTCTACTTTCAAAGAGAGGTTCCTGCATATTTGTCTGGAATTTTTATATAAAATATCCCTGGGTAAAGTTGTATCGAGTAACCATGCATCAACTTTTGAATCTTTGTTTGATATTAACGATTCTGTTAGTCGCTGTTCGGAATGAAATATGTATAAAGTATAATAATGCTGCAGATATTTGGGTTGAACAGATTTTCCAATTCGTTGAAACAGCAGCTAAGACCAGTAGTACTGTAATGTTCGTGAAATTTAAAGACAACGTTGTAGTCACTGAGAGAAGTATAGGAATCATTCAAAAGAAAACTAATGGAATTATTCCAACAGTTGTGATGGATGCTGAGATTATCTACAAAGATGGTGGGTACGATTACAGTAACGCTAATATGTCCTTTCATAATTTTGAAAGTGAAAACCGAATGGTAATTGTAGATGAATGGATCCACGATAACAAAAGGAAGCTGCTTGAATTTCACGGCCGTTTCGGAAGGGCAGAAAAGATATATTTCCCAGGCAATATTAACAACATTTTGCTATTTCCTGTTGAGCAATATATTCCTCGATCTTTTAATTCTATTCAAGATATGAAATATATATTTCTCTTGAAGATACATAATGACAATTTATTCAGTTATGAATATTTTCGTGCCTGTATGTTCTGTTCGAATGGGGACACCGTCTTCAAGACGATAAGTCAAAAGGAAATTACTAGCAATGAGATTACTGGCTCTAATGCTGAAAACCTTAATGGAAAGGAGATTCTCCAAACCAAGTGTCTATCTTTCTTTGGAACTGATCTTTTGGAATTATATATGAATTTCACTGTCGGAAGGTTCAACTTCAGACGTGGTATTCAGTTGAAATGTCAACGTGATTTGTTTCAGAGCTTCGTAGATAAGACAAAATCTGTTTACCTCTCTGAAGTATATGCAAGTTATAAATATGTAGTCCTCACTAGAAAACCCAGGAAGATTCACAACGCATGGAAACATCTGATAAAATCCATCGATATAGCAGTGATAGTGGTGTCGATTGCATTGTCAATAATAGTTTCTGTTATTCTAAGTGAAACAGGAAATCAGCATGGATTCGTAGGTACGTATGTAAACTTTGTGTTTAGCAATATGTGTGCTTCAGGATCTGCTTTACAATACAAATTAAAAGTTTCAATGTTTATATCCGTTCTGTGGATGTTCGGATGTTTCTTCATTTGTAATATGTTAGGTGCAAAATTCACAGAAAATACTATAATAGAAGATCCAGAACCATTGCCTGAGTCCGTGCAAGATTTGATTGACATGAATTACAAAACCGTTACTGACAACGTTTACTTAACAATATATGGGTTTCCATCTGGTGATCACAGAGAATGGGTAAGAAACTTAGAAACGACTTACAGTTTCTCTCTGGTTCCGCGTTTAGAACGCATCCTGAAAGGAGAAAAATCTGCTGTTCTAACTCAGCTTTACACTTACTATGATGAATTAAAGCCGTATATCAGAACCTTAATTACTGACGGTTCTAACGAACTTCAATATAAGGTACATGATACTATGGAACGTGATACACAATACGTATTAGAAATGAAATCTGCGGTTATTTTGTCACTACTTAATAAATATGTTGGAAGAATCTTCCACAGCGGGTTGTTCAACCATATTGCTTCGAGTAATTATTATCTGCAATTGTTAAAAGTACAAAGATTTAGATCGGAATTGATTCGTAGTCTTGATAGTTTTGGCAGAAAGAGTCTCAGTTATTTGGATGGGCTGTTAAAACAACTTATTAAAGAAAGGATTGACAACTACTCTGGTGATAACGGTTATAAAAAGGAAGAAAAGGAATTTACTCTGAAAGGTTTGCAAGGTGTGTTTTTCATGTATATCTTGTTTAGTGCAATAGCAACTCTGGCTTTTCTGTGGGAAATATCGAAGTCATTATTTAAATGCAATAGTACTGCAGCTGTGTCCGAGAAACAACCATTTGTTGAAACACCTGCATATGACAATGTAGAAGGAAAAAAAGTAGAAACGAAAGATGGAAAACTTTCAAATAAACGTAATGATGGAAATCTGATTGAAGAGAGGAAGTATGCTTGGAATGATATCATAGTGTTTTACATCTGAATGATGACGTCATGTGTATTCAGTTTATGACAATGGAGTTTAGTATCTTCAACATTTTATGTTTTACAAAGTTTTCCCAACTAATACCGTATTTCTTTGCAATTAGCAATGCAAAGTACCAACATTTTTTGAAAGCCTGATATTGCTATCTTAAATAAAGTGAGAATGCAACCTACAAATATTTAAACAAAAGGCATCGTTGCAATAAATATTTATTAAAAAATACAAATAAAAATTACATTATTTAAGCTACATCGGTTTTTCATTAACAGAAAATTAATAAAAACATAGTGATAGGTTTAATTCTACGTGGTGGCAGCAGAAAAAATATTTCTAAATTAGTTCTTGGAGTTATTAATTTTCTAAGCTATTGAACATTCGTATACTGACACAGTCATTTGACGTAATGCAGATTACTGGCCACGCATCCACGACCCTCAAACTATAATTATGCATTATATTCTTCTCGGGATCTAGGTATATTTTAAATTTTGAGTGTTAATAAATATTATTATGATAGAATGGGGGGTAGTTATACTTTACTATAATTCCCACTTTCTAGGAGTGATTGACCAATTTAACACAATTCAGTGGTTTCACCTCACGTTCTACTAATTTTCTCTGTATACTTGTAATAAATATAACTACCATCGGTATAGCTTGGCTAATCATCATATTTCCTAAATTTCTCTTCTTTTTGAGTGTATATAGCACCATCAAAGTTAACAAGATACATTTTCTTTACCTTTTATTTTGAAGATTGACACGCAGGCAAATATTGCCAATCAAAGGTGACAGTATCGGCGAAGGTGGGGTGAAATTGGATGAGATCAATTAATGTGAAAGTGGCTGAATTTAATGATATTGCTTATCTCTCTTATATTAAGTTCATTAACATGGATTTATAATTTATACTAGTATTCAAAACACACAGTTCTACATGTATGTTAGGATTTAATAGCTAATATAAAGCATTTCTGACTGTGAAGCTATAAATGTATAAATAATGTGTTTGTTATGTTATGTGATATCAACATTGTTTAATTCCGTATATTTTTAAAATTGAATGTAGTGATATAATAATACTGCTGTTGTATACACTTGTGTGATCCAGTGTATTGTAGTTAATGAACTGTATAACGATGTAACAATGAAATGAGGAAAGTTTTTATACAGCACATGGCACGTATATTGACAATTATATTTTCTGTTAATGGCGTTATTTTGACGCACTTTTAGATTACTCTATGCTAGTTAGGTCAACTTACTCGGGACATCACTGTAAGTGTATGTAAGCTCTTTCATTTAAGGTAAGAAGTTGAACCGGAATGAAACCGAGAACGGTAAAAACTATTTTTCTGGACTGTATTCGATTTCAATATTTTAGTCTGGACCGTAAACCAAAATGCAACCAAAGTAATAAATAAATGTTACCGGCATTTTCACGGATCAGGAGGAAAATTTGAAAAGTTAATTTTGTTCCTGGTAAGTTGAAACCACGCTCCGGGAAATTTAGAAGATATTAACTATTTCTATATCTTCAGCAAATAAATATGCATTTCATGGCTGTTTCATATGTTACTACAAATTCACAGTATTTAAGAGAGTTACAATACTTTTTGAATCAATAGTGCTGGATGGACTGTGTTTAGACTTGTAGGAGTTTTAACCGCATAAATGTGTATTATACCCACCAGTTGAAGCAGATGAAACAGATATGAAGTATATGCCTTTTGGTTTTTTGAAAATAAGAGTAGAAGAAGTTTTTTCTGTGCGTGATTGTATATTGAAAAGGTTATTCGGAAAATTGAAGTACTAAATTGTGGTCCATTGCTGGTACTTAATCTTCGTTATTTGGTCAGACTATGCACATGCAATAAAATGTTAGTTGTTCGAATATTAGAAGGATTATCTTATAATTTAAGAACATAGACCAAAGTATTATACCACTGCATGAAATAAAAATTTTAGTGTGAAAAGCGAAATTTCCTCAGAATTTTTACAAACTCATGATAATATGCTACTTATACAACCTCTTAGAATCATGATACTGTGATGTAAAAGAGCTCCTTCCAAATCAGTTTTGAGTAGATCAAAACTGGTAACTGCATAGCCGAAAAGGTAAAAAGTAGAAAACTACAACGAACGCTAAATGAATTTCGGTTCAACTCCTTGAATAAAACGTACATATTGATGCACTCTGTCTTTGTCATCAGAATTATTTCTGATGTTCAATTTTTAAGAAATGGTAAACAATATTACATTTTGTGTGGTTAGATTGTTATTTTAATATTTCGATTAAAAATTGTAAATAATATCACAATTTTGTCAAATTGCAAACCTACTTGATATGCAAATAATGGTTCGTATTTTGATATACCTATGTTTCACAGAATACCCTGGTATGAACTAGAGTACTAGACAATTATAATCAAGGTTTATAGATATTAGTGCTATTCACACAAATTAATACATAGAAATACCTCTTTAATAAAATGAACTAATTTTTGCGTGTGGAAGCGCGCCCTTTGAAGTCAATTTTTAAACACTATCATGAAACAGACTAATCTGGAATATCCTTTTGTAAACTGCCTTAGACAAATTAGTAAATTTAGCCAGCTTTCTTTTCCACTCAAAATTTACATAGCAATCTCTTCCAACTGCGACCCTTAGAGTAGTTAGAGATCCGGGGGGGGGGGGTCCGTGGGCGTCCGGTACGCTACTGCGTTATCTAATTAAGCCTTAAGAGTTGCGAGCGAAAAAAATGTGTTTCTTTTTCTTAATATAAAGAAAATGGCTTGGTTCCTAATTATTTTGCTGGCAATAAATTATCAATAAGCGTGGAATTTATAATTGCACAAATACATATTTAATACTGCATATTTTGATTTATGACTGCACAATTTGTGTTCCATTGCACGCTAAAAAAGTCGTATGTGCGTATTTATGTAACTATATAATGTGAGTAACGCAATAACTCTCCTTAAAATTAGCATAATTAATGGATTGTGAAAGGGACACCAAAACGCCGAAGGCCCATGTTTGGAAAAAAAAACGTAAATGGATGAAACCTATTGGTATGAATGTACGATGGTCGAGAACCTGACTGGTCAGAGCTGATTAGATTTTGGTCAAATCGGGTCAAAGGGAACCGAGTAATTGACCAAAATATGGGGACACATTAGTTTTTTTTTGCGAATTATCCACGCCATTAAATGTCACATTTATTATATTAATAGGTTATATTTTTATTGAATATTTGAATTTAACGTTATTTTGAACCCTTTGAAAAAGGAAAACCCTAAATAGCCCTACGTGAAATGGATCTAAGAAATATTCACTGAGGGGATTTCTAATCCCATTTTTTCATATCGTATATTCTATGAAGACTTTAGGCAGATTAATATTTATTGGGGCACCAATGGGCTATAGTGACCCTAAAGTAAAATTAATTGGTGTCCATAAATCGAACTCACGAACCATTAGGTAGTACATTGTTGTGTGAATATGGTTTTTAAGCTTATTGATATTTCCTGGCTGTGCCCTAAAATGCCTAGGTGACCCTAAGTCAAAATTTCACAACAACTAAATGAATATCGGGGAACTCTCTTTTACATGTAATGCATTCTGTCAATAAGATTATACTTAGGCGAATTAATGTTACTGGCAAGGGGGCACAATGGTCTTGTTACTCCAAAATGGAGGTGATCTAAATCGAAACTTGTGAACCACTGAGCCGATACTGAAGCTTTTTCTAAGTGTAGTATAGTACATTGTGATAAGATGGTTATAGATAGGTTGATATTTCTTAAAAGCAATCAGGAGGCCCTAAATGAACCACTAAATGAATATTGCAGCAGCTTCTTCAACGTGAAGCGTACTATACACTTAGAAAAACAGCTTCAACATCCTTTCAATAGTTCACAAGTTTTGATTTAGGTCGTTAGTGCCCCAATAAATAATAATCTGTCTGACGTTTTCACAGTATATAAATTTATAACTTGACAATACATTTACAATTACTGCTACTTAGTGGTTATTTACGTTTTCATGTGATACTTGTCTTTCGCTGGTTTATAGGTTTTCATCATTATCTAGTAATCAGAAACTATTATTGTTATAATTTATTTTTGTCTAAAAACTTTATACAGCAAATGTGACACGTATCATGTTAATACATTTCAGGTTTCAAGAATGTTAATAAATTACCATTATCTTCTGGGATATTCGGATAATGATCATTACAATACGTCAGTGCATACTTCTCATTCATTATCAAAGTATTCATTATTGTATTGGCGTATTGATATATTTTGTTGTCGGCGTATATTGGAAAATTATAATTAATTACTTACGTCATTAGCATCACCTTGAATTACGAATATTGCAGCATTTGACAAATAATAGTTCATGTAGTTGATGATCGATTTCAAATCCGCAATGTAAATTCAACCATCAACCATAATCCAAAACAAGTGCGAATGATTTTATCTATTTTAGTTTAAACTTAATTATTCTGCTGTAATATCATTAATTTTCAACTTCGATGTAGTAGTTCCCGGCAATGTCAAATTGCGACATGAATAAGTGAATAACTGGAAAATGTGTGCTATCGTAAATTTACTTATTGCGAAATTCGAAAAGTTAGTCAAGTCCCAGAAAAATATATGACAACTATGAAATCAAAACTTAAGAGACTATGGGATGCTAGGAAACGTACTTTGAAAGTGAATTATCCAAAGCACCTTGTAGTATTTCTGTAATATGAGATTACTGCATCGAACTAAAATTATGATAAATCCAGGTTCATAAAACAAAAAATAAATATCAACAGAGATTTATTATAATGGTCATCTATAGAGTGATTAATGACATTCGTATTGAATATAAATACATGGATTGATTATATTTATCATTGCATCATAATATAAACGACCAAGGAGCTAATACAATGTTTGTGACTTAAAGCATCGGTATTCGCGTTTACAAAAACTTACGTTGTTGCCAGTTTCCATTGTATCAAACGGTACGAATTCCAAGGTCATTATCTAACACAGAAATGAAGCTTTTTCTGTATTACTATATGGGTATTTTATATTACTCGTTAGAAACAGATCAGAAGAATGTGAAACCTAAATCAAGAAATAATTTTGCGGAAATAATTAATTTCAACTATTGCAGAGTGGTAAATAATTCTTTACATGGTACGATTAGCAACACATTACACGACAAAACGTGGAAAGGACCACTGACAGCTGGACATTACAGTATTCGAGGGAAACAGTTCACAGTTGTTTATATGATTAGATCCACTCCGAAAGTGAATATTACTGTTGGGAACAAAGTATTCTCAGTTCAACGAAGCACTGATTTAATTCTTGCTATATTGTCATCAACATATAATTTCACTTATGAAATGAAAATTACAGAATTTCCAGATTTGATTTCACAGTTGATAGAAAAAAAGGCTGACTTTACTATCTTGGATATGGACTTAACACTTGATCGATGGAAAATAATGGACTATGCTCCGACGATATATCATGAATCGCTTTCATTTTCTTTGCATGCCCCACAAAATATATTTTCAGCATTCACAATTTTCAGATCATTTCATATAATAGTATGGTCATGTATTATCACATCCATTGTACTGGTAGCTCATCTTCTGGCAGTTTCTACACATTCACGAGATATTTCCTATTTTATTCTACAAAGTGTTGCTCCTTTACTTGAAAATGGTATGTCGTTCAGTTCGCGTAAGAATTCGCACTGTGTTCTAATTGGTAGTTGGATTTTAATATGTATTGTGTTAAGTACTGCTTATAAGTGTAAATGGGTGACGATATTAGTGAAACCTGAATTAGAGACAGTTCCAGAAACTTTCCAGGATTTAGCAAATTCTGATTATATCTACGATATAATGAATGCTAAGCTATCTGCGATGGAAATTCTGAAAAGCGGCGATGAAGACACTGCTTCAAGTATTATTTACAAACATTTAGAAAGGAAATTTCCAGGTTACAACGGATGTATTAATAATAGTGTTCATCATTTAAAATATGCTTGCATTGCTAAAAATAGTCAATTGCAATACATCAAGATGTCAGTTTTTGCGAATAATCCGGAAATAAAAATTTCTGATGATTCAACAAACACGATGATATCATCATGGTTATTCAAAAAAGGATTCGTTCACAAGAAAGTGTTTGATGAAGCGATAAACTGGTTGCATGCATTTAAGCTTATAGAGAAATGGGAAGACGATATATTTTCTCAACTAAAATATCGAAGTGTTCCAAGAAATAGCATAATAAATAATGATGTATCTTTGAATGTCAATGCATTGGAACTTAAAAATGTAGAATCACCTTTCGCTTTATATATATTACATTGACACTTACAACTGCGATAGTACACATTTTTGGAACTGTTTATTCATGCACATTTATGTTATAAATGCAAGAAATTTGCAAGGAAATCTCATGTTCGCCAGCAAAATCATCGCGGATTTTTTTTTTTTTTTTTTTTTTTTTTTTTCATGACAAAAACTATGGATTTCATGGATTTTGTTTAATTTCTCTTGGCGAATGTAATACTATCACTATAAAAGAAATTATAACAATCAGCAATACAAATTTTTAACAGTATACAATTAGAAACAGAATTGCCGGGGTTGCCCGGGGCTGAAGCCCTTTATCCTTTTCTTCTTAATCCGGCCCTGTAGTCACCTCTGGTTATATTGCTGTATATAATAATATTTTAATTGCAATGGAGTTTCTGTCAGCAAAATGCTGAACGCGTAAAATTAATCTGTGTCACACATTGACGAGATCCAGTAAAGCACGGATGGCGCTACTGGAGGGGTGGACGGGAAACTACAGCCTCCCCTCGCAGGGAAGTTTTTTTTTTTAATCCAGAAAAATCGAATTTAAACTGCACATTTTGTTCTAAAAAACGTAAAACCTTTCGCTTTTCGTGACTTTTACCAAAGGCTGGTTTTGCTTCGTTACTCCTGCGCGATCGTTCTAAATCAGATTTAAGCACCCATTTGCAGGGTGACCATACGTACTCTTTTTAAGAGTGCGGAACATGCAATTTTAAGGCATTTTTTCAATATTTCTCATTTGTTTCTTATTTGATATTCTTGGTGCTTTCAAAAAAATTGGTTTGATAGAGGGTAGAATATCAAACTTAACCCCAAACACCCATGTAAGTACGAAGTACAGTGCTCTTTTTTGCCTCAAATAATATGGTCACCTTCTCCAATTGTTTAATTCATGTTTCAGATCTAACAATTTACACCACCCCCCTCGGTGGTGTCCTCTGTACACCGGCCGGCGCCACTACTGAATCAGAAAACACTTTAAGGCATGTTCCAACCGAAGAAGCAGTGGCGCCCACACCATGGGTGCAATTGCACCCA